>JARYHS010008075.1:111509379-111556580 GCA_031002005.1 Vandiemenella viatica | reverse complement strand
GAGAAATCACACTGTAAATTTGTTTTAAGATAGGTGAAAGGTGAAAGTGGTGCAGTTTTGTGTAACAAACGTAAACATAGTTTTTTACTTATTTTAAAGGAAACGTGCACCTAATGCCTTCGAGAACGAATAAAAACTGTAGATATGTATGTCAGCATAAAAAAATTTTTAAACAATTTTTAAATTTCAAGTTCAGTTTGTTGGTCAGCAATTGTCCGATCGGAATCGGTAACGCTGTTTGACAGGATATACTGTGGGCTCTCAGAATATTGCTATCACTTTGACCGATTTCTTTACTGTTTTTTGAGATATTTGCAAAAAACTCAGACTTTAAATGTAATTTTTTTTTAATAGGGAGACATGGTAGAGTGGATGGGTTTTTCAGAACCTATTTTATGCAATATTTTTCTTCTTGCTTTAATATACATGTATCAAAATCAGATAAAACCTCTAGTTTTGTATGAAGAACATTTGCAAAAATTAAACTGCGTAAGAAGATGGAGGTGGGGTTTTTTCTACACAGAAGTATTTTTCTTTTACTTGCGTCTGGACGCCTCGTCGACGTCGAGGTCATTGAGACGAGATGGGAGTGGGGACAAGGAACAGGAACGATTTCGGTCATGGCCTTTTGATGGAAGCATCCAGACATTCGCCTGGAGTGATTTGGGGAAACCATGGAAAACCCAAATCTGGATGCCCGGGCGGGGATTTGAACCGCCGTTCTCCCGAAAGCGAGGCCAGAGGGCTAACCGCTCACCCACCACTCTCGGTAGAAAGTTTCTTTTTGTTTTAAAGTATATAAGTGCCGTGTTCAATCAAAATCTGGTAAAAACTGTGGGTTACTACAAATAATATTGAAAAATTAACATGGATGGGGGTAAAGAGAAGTGGGGATGGGCATTTGCATACAAAATGGAGGCAGTATTTTCTGTTTGTTTTAAAGTAATCGTGACTAAAGTTCCATGGTAATGGGATAAATGATGTGGGTTTGTATAAAATTTATGGGCTGCAAAAGGGGAGAAGTGGAGGTCTTCACCCAAAATTTCAAGTCCATTTACCGACTAGTTCTCAAGTTTTGCGATAAAACATGCGGAGGCTGTATTTTTATATACAAACAAGATTAAGAACATTGTGCTCCTAATTTTTAAATAAAGATTAATATTTAGTGCATAGTAATTAGTAAAATTAGCAATATACGGAAGCTAGATTAGGTTACGAAAAAGAGTAGAAAAAAGGGAAAATGTGTAATAGTAAATTATGAGAATGACATGCTAAGAGTAGGACATCTTGAGGCAGACCCTTTCTCGCTAAACTGTAATTCCACTGTGGTCACGTCGGATGCCTGGTACCACAACGTATCTTTTTTCATGGCCAAACCAAAATGTTAGCCCCTATGCAGATACGTTAAACATTGTCTCTTGAGATCCTGAGCAAAATCGTTGAAATTGTTCATAAGAAGTCATGTAGTATCGAGAGTTCAGGTTAGGAAATTTGAAGTTTGGAAAGCAGTTTGGGGAGTGTCTACTGGCTGAACAGAATATATAGCATTAGTCAGTACATGTAAAACTGCATTTTAGAAAAAAGAGGTTGTTAAACTGAGATACTAATATCGAGAGAGAAAGAAACTGAGGACGAGAGTGTGAAGTAAACACTAAGCAGTAAAGAGAGAGAGTGATGAACGACAGATGGAGGAATACAAATATTTATTACTTGAGCTTGAGTGATACACACGGATGTTACAGAATTAATATTCGAATAAGGCCTTGCGAGAAAATAATAACACCTGAACGGTCACATGCCTGCGTGCGATGTTAAAGGGAACGGCTGCTCTGGGAGGAAATCACTTTCAATTTCGTATTCTGGTTAGGTGTTGCATAACGGAAACTCGGTTACAAACTGGAGAGATACAGCGTTAGTTTTCATAGGCGAGATCGTGAAGTTAACTTCAACTATAATAACCTACGAACTCTCGACGGAAATTGAATTCGTAAGCGCCGGAAGGTTAATTCAGTTTCATGCTTAACTGTAAAGCCAAGTCACATTTGTTCATGGTATGATAGTCCGATTTAAAATTAATATGTTTCAAGGAATAAGCCAACCTCCGATATTGTATACATGGCATTTATTTCACTAGCTTGGTGTTCAATAAATGTGTTTCAGGCGTATGCGATCTGATGCTGCATCACTGGTTATTTTCGAGGCTATAGAAAATTAGTGTGTCCAAGATCTATATCATTATTAAAATATATTCGTGGTACTGAGTTGGCTAGCCTGGAATCAAGTAAAAGCCACTCAGTATTAGATGATAAAATATTTTTGTATCTACACAAATCTCCCTCTATGGTAAGGATATGAAGCGGAGACTTTTATGTGAAGTATTGCAGTGAAGAGTATCTACCAATATGTACGAATACTGAAGAATAAATAATTCTGATGTAGAAAAGAATAATTGACATAATAATTTTGTATTAGAATGATATGTATTTTTGGTATCAAAATTGTATTTCAAATGTAACTTTGATTTCAGTATTTAATATTTTGCTGTAATATGAGACTGTCAAAGTTTAGAAATCTTCCATCAATAATTAAAGAATAGAACATAAACAAGAACAGGTCTAATAAAAAAAATAAGATTACCCGATGTAGTTAATGGATCGCATGCATTTTCAAAATGTCTCTCCATGTGCTATATGGTGAATATCGTTCAGAAAAGTGGAGGTGAAGCTTCGTGCTTACATACATTTCCTGTGATCTAATAACAATTTTTTTAAAAAAATCATGCACAATCATTGGTCATGAATGGAAAGCACTATGAAAACGGTATTCTTTTAATTGTAATCATAATCTATATATTTAAAAATGAATGTATGTATGTTTGTTAGTTGGTTGCTTGGTTTGTTTGTTCTTCATACAAATCCACAGTTTTCATGCGATCTCGATGAAAATTTGCACACTTATCCTTTGAAACAAGGAGAAAAATATTTTCTTCATTTGGTTGAAAAATTATCTGTATAAATAATACATGTTGTCTCATAATTTCGAAATATTACTGAACGGCGATAGATAGACGCGTTGGATATGGACGTCTCTATACTGTTTTTTCCGTGTAGCTGTCAGGCAGCTCAGTGGTTAAAGCGCTTGCTTACTAATGTTTAGGTCATGGTCTCCGGTTCAATCTCCGTGGAGGATAAGATTTAAAAAAATGTTTTTTATCGTGAGAGTCTACATTTGGTTGAAAAATTATCTGTAAAATAATACATATTGTCTCACAATTCACTGAATGGCGATAGACAGACGCGTTGGATGTCTGGGTTTCTGATATGCCCTACGAAATGGCGGTCAGATAGCTCAGCAGTTAAAGCGCTTGCTTACTGGTGTTTGGATTGTGGTCTCCGGTTCAAATCTCCGTGAAGGCTAAGATATTTAATAATTGTTTTGATCGTAAGAGTCACGCCTGGGCCGTCGGTAAATCGGATTGTATGTTAAACTGTAGATATCACAAAATTAGGGTTGTAATGCGAGGCAAATCGTAGGTAGTCTTGCAGTGTTGTAGGTGTACACTTTTTTACGTTATATTGAACCATCAGGGGTGATTCGTGTGTGTGAACTGGAGTAGTAATACTATAAATGCAGAAGTAAGTCTCTGTCTTATGTTACGTTTTGACAACTAAATGCCTATACCGATATTGACGGGATTTTACGAGAAAATCTGTAGGGAGGGGACAGGACATTTTTTTTTTTTTTTTTTTTTTTTTTTTTTTTGTGTGATTAACAGTTGTAGTCCCCAAATTTTGAGAACTTATCGAATGGCGTCAGAGAGCCGGATGTGTGTGTTAATCTGTAATGTTACGTCCATTGCTCAAGCTATGTTACTCGCGCATTGTGTTAATGTATAATTTGTTAGTAAATTTCGTTTAGATAAAAAACGTATTATTTAGTATAGATGTCGATTTTCTTTGTCCTATTACTTTGTGTCTGCTTAAATGTTTCTGGCACCAATTTATTTTGCCTTATTTTTGACATGCCTTGCGGGCGTAAACTGGCCTAAGTTGTAGCTCTAGCAGAGCACGAGCAGCTAAAGTTATTAGAACCCAAGAATCGGATGCTCATGCTGAAGAAAAGTCCAAGTTGAAATAAAGCTGCCCTTAGTTACCACATCCCCCCCTCCCCTCACATAACCGCACATTCCTTTGTTTTTCTGTTTTTAAATATGTTGGAAATTGATTTTCTTCAAGAGACATGTTCGATGGTAGAATGATATAGTAATGGCTTTCCGGTTATATTATGCCGGATCGGCGTTGTTTGGGACCAATCCTTCGCTACCAACAATTTTCTATATACATTTCTGGCAAAGAAATTCTTAAACCACGCGTACGAAGTCTCAGGTATCAGCTAGTATCGCTATATAATTAAGACAAATTCAGAAGTGTTGACTACATGGCGTTGTGATAAACATATTGTACCAGAAAATCGGTTTTTGTATACAATTTTTTTGACACTTGACACTTATATATGTTACATTTGATTATGCATGATAGTGTGTATGTTAGGCATGGTAGATAGCCGTCACCATCATTGTGAAATTGTATTTGAACCAATTGAGTGGAATTGCGGAACTATAAAATTTCCTATTGAAACCGGGATTGTAACTAAGAACTTATTGGTATCCAGTCAGTGTCTTACTGTACTATCTCTGTATGTATAATCTGAACTCGCTTAGAATGCTGACATCGGCTCGAATCGTAGGTGTGGCCGTGCCGAGTGTGTATTGTGAGAGAACAATGGAGTGTCGTAATGCGTGTTCGGAATCTCGGCGAGCCTTGAGGACTCCGGGAGACGTGCGTCGCGGGAGAGTGCGACACGTGGCGGGGAATTAGGAATGTGCTCCAGCCCGAGAGAATGCTTCATTACGGCGTAAACAAAGGGCAGCGGCGGTGGTCGGCGGATTCACTTCAAAGGGTGGACGCGTTATCCGCCGGCTTTGTAATCTGCTTTGAGGGCGGTTGGCCGGCATGCGGCGCTCATTACCCTGAATTCACATCCGAGCGTCGCTCCGCTTCAGCTGCCCCGTCTCACCCTTTTTCGCCCGCCACCGGACCACTCAGCTTTGCCAACCCCCGGGCGATTCCAACAACGCGCACCCTGCACTCGAGCCTCTTAACAGCGCTTAACTTGCTTCGCTCTCCAACCTGGTGAGACGGCTGAGCGTCTCTGCGCCTGAATTTCGTACAAGGGGCCTTAGCTTGAATCATTTACAATTATTTGTTATTTAAGATGAAGGAATTTAAACCGTAGAAAGGTGACATTTCATGTTAATTTATATTAAGTGACTATTATATTTGGATACAGTGTACAAATCCTGTTACATCAAAATATGATTTTGTACTAAGAAACAAAATATTAAAAAATATGAAACCATATTAATTTCCACATTTCCACTGATTACATTTTCTTTTAAATTGGTGGGGGTTCAAAAAACAGCCTTAATTAGTCAGTACGGGACCGTTGAGCCGCCGCGCCGTTGCGGCCACGCCGAACAAATAATTCACGAACCGCTAGTAAAAGTATAATGTTGGAAGCAGTGGCGAAATTCCAGAAAATCGTATTTAAAAGACGATTTACTGTTAGTAGAAAAAGTAGCTGAAGGGAAATACGGCCCGTGGAGGATTTACAGAAAATTAGACGCATGAAAAGTTGCCAGAGTGGGACTCAATGAACCACAGAGTTTGTTAAAAGTGTTAAGAGGAGTAAACTGTACAAGGGGCGCTATTGTACGTTTCATGTGTGGAGCGAATCTATGAACTATAATCACCCGCGTAATTGTGAGATTGGCAGAATTACCAAAAATGTAGGAGCTACAGAGTTTTTGTGGGTGACAACGACATTCTCGTATTGCCTGTCTGCAGGTAAACTGCAATGGATCATCCTGCAGAGCGGATGAGCACGCCAGGACAAAAAGACTCCGCTAAAACAGGAACGATGAATTCTGAAACAGAAAATTTTCCATCGTCGTTCGCCCTAGTAAATGCTATGTTTATAAATCTTACTCTCTTGACAAACATTACGATAAGAGAATTATGTTGTAAATTCCTTTTAAAGAAAACTGACGACTGGTTGCTATTGTAAAATGAAACGGTTTATCTTATAAGCAAATATTAGCATCAGATTATGATCCCTGTTTTTACTATATCATACCCAGTCTAATAATACGGCAATTTATTTGATTATGAATTCTGATGATTAAATAATTCAAGATAGTAATAAATTTTATTCTCAAGACTTTGGGATGAAGAAGTTACTTTTTTTGTAAGACGGAACACTTCAAAGTTTGGTGAGATAGTAAAGATGGATGAGCTAATCTTTTATAGCTGACACCAACTACCGAACCGCTTTCAAAATCTGTCAATTCTTGTCTTGGAGCCATAATCACAACAGAATATTTTTCATACGAATCACGAGAGTAAAACTAATAAATGTTCCGACACTGAAAGGCACATTAATACATTTCATCCGTGTTGCTAACGCTATCTAGATTTTTGTATCTTCCGATCCCATGATTTTTGGAACTTGATTGTACGTAGGTTCAGTTACCCATTTAAGTTAACAGCAAATTCCAGCTGAGGACTACGACACAAAAGGTTCCTAGAATTTCGCCGAAACAAGTGTAATGCTTGTAATGCTAGTTTCACTAGGAGGGAAAGGGCTGCTCAAAAACATTTTCTGGACTGGATGTATCAGGGAAACTGGGAAGCAGAATTACACCATATGATAATTTTTAAAATAATGTTTTTTTTTTTTTCTGAGAGTATTCTGATAAAATTTGCTTTCCTCTTCTCAGGATACTTAAAAGTCTTTGAAAATAATGATGTACTTCTTGCCTAGAAACCACAACATTTCTTTTGTCACGTTATCAGAAAAACTAGTTTGCAGTTTAAGGTAACAATACCGAATCACCATCAGTACTATATAAACGGCTAAGCTTGTAACTTTGTCAATGCGTCCGTAACGCTGACGTCAGGATCCCAACCTTCGTTGCCGAACTTACAACTTCCTACCAATTCACTACCATATCGAGGTAATGCGCGCTATTTAATAAAAAATTTAATTTGTCAATCAAATGCGAAGAAATTATTGCCGGAAGTAGGTTGGTTTAAATCAACATATTAAAAATATAATCTGCTATTTGTTTATTTATATTGGTTTGATGTAGATATTTTTGTTATACTCTCTGATCGTTGTTTTAGTAAGTTAACAACTTGTAATAAGTCACGTTTCCAAAGCGACGCAGTGTGGACAGATAAAGCGAGGGCTATTTTTCGGCGTGCGGAAGCCGCGAGCCGGTTCGTAAAGCCACCCGCTGCGCTGTTGCGAATAACAACAGGGACAGCCAACCTACAGACAATAGTGACCCGCCACTCGGATGTTCTTGTATGCTGTTACATGGAATGCTGCTCGGAGGTGGAGTGGAGACGAGACACTTCTGGACTGTATGTCGTGGTGAGAGGAGGGACTGCGAGACCACCGCCATCCTCCGTGGGCCCGAGGTTCATTTCCCGTCGCCGGCAGTGAACAGTGCGCGGACACGGTATGTGCCTATAAAAGTGAGACTTAGTGCAACATATCAAGAGCCCGGAAAATACCCCTGAGAAGCTACCCTGATTAGCTGGATACTTGTTTAAAATATTCAAATTTCACATGTCAAAGTTGGATGTCTTTTAATTTGTATAATAAATTCATGTCTTTTGTTACCCATCTTTCATATTCTTGTAACCCCTGAGGCATGTCATGTGCGAGGCTTAATATTGATATATTGATAGAGAAAGATAGAAAAGTTTCAATTGCTGACGCCATACAGGGTGTCTAAAAGGTAGAGCCACCTCCACCTAAAGAGACTACTACATATGCCGCCCAACGTGGGGCTCGAACCCACGACCCTGAGATTAAGAGTCTCATGCTCTACCGACTGAGCTAGCCGGGCATGCGAGGGCCGGAACGGAACTACCATACCACCGAGGTGGAAATGCTGCTTTGGTGTTTGCAGTAACAAAGTTCAGGCCGTACCTGGTCGGTAGCAAAACGTTTCTGAGGACGGATCACCAGGCGTTAACGTTCCTAATGAAGTCGAAGTTCACTTCGAGTCGGGTAACTCGATGGGCACTCCTATTACAGGAGTACGATATAGAAGTGTCGTACTGTAAGGGGGTGGATAACAAGATGGCGGACTGGTTAAGCCGTTATCCTAAGGATCTTATTCCCTCAATAGGCCATGCGGCAAGGGGACATGAGATTATGATCGCCGCTGCGAGAGTGATCGCTGGCGTCGACCCCTGTCAGTTCCGAAGTAAACTGATCCATGAACAATGCAAGGACGAAGAAATAAGGAAAGTAAGGCAGTTCATCGAGGACGAGAAAAACGGAGTAGATCAGCGGATCCGTAGCGTAGCCCTGATGTGCAAAATTCATGAGGGTGTGTGTTTCAGGCTGGACCAAGCCATGGAGAACTGGCTTGCGTGGCTGCCACGGACAATGACAGGAGAGGTGGTCCAGATGTACCACGAGCACTTTGGGCATCAAGGCACAGAAAGGACGATTAAAATGTTACGTCGAGAGTGGTATGTGACCGCTTTAAAAGTGTCTGTAGCGAAGACGATTCGCGAATGCGATCTGTGCCAACGGGTCAAACATCCGAACAGATGTTACATAGGAGAGCTCAGTCCAATAACCCCGAGTGCACCAAATGAGTTGGTGTGCCTGGATTTTTTCGGCCCGCTTCCGCGGGGCAGATTTGGCCGACAATACATCTTAGTGGTTGTCGACGCATTTACCAAGCTGGTCCGCTTGTATGCTACTAACACCACGACGACGAGGCAATGCCTCCGGATCATTCTGGACAAGTACGTGCCGGAGTGTGGCCGTCCGAAGCGCTTACTCAGTGATCACGCAACGATTTTCACGAGCACGAGATGGCGGGAAGCCCTGTCAAGGGCAGGAATAAAAGCTATATTCAGCTCTATCAGAAACCCTCAGAGCAACATTGTAGAGAGGTATAATCGTCAGCTGGGAGCATATTTCCGGATGTTAGTCGGCGAGAATCACGCCGGCTGGGTTAAGTATTTACCCAGAATAGAAGGTTTCTTTAATCTCAGTATTCATTGCAGCACTGGGCACAAGCCGGTGGAACTCCATTTCGGTACGCCCGCGGACACGCTGGTCGACCAACTAGTGGGTTGCCCAGAACCTGTGGTGAGCACTGAACCAAGTGAGAGGTTGTCGCAAGCGAAGGAATTTCTGATGGAGAAGGCGAGGAAGCGGCAGGAGAGGGAGACGGGTAGAGAAGCCTATGTCTTCAATGCCGGTGATCTGGTATTGGTGCGTTGTGCACCTCAATCAGATGCTTTTAGGAAAAAAATTGCCAAATTCTTCCACCTTTTCAAAGGGCCATTCTGTATAAAAAAATCTGTAGGCAGAAATGCGTATTTACTTGTAGACGGCAATGTTGAGGTGGGAATCTATAATGCTCGTAGCCTAAGGCAATACCATCATTCATAGATGTGGAGGCTGTTGGTGATTTTCTTCCAGCTTGATGCGACGGATGTAGAGCATAGTGGTGATGGCGAAGTGATAATGCTTCCGCGAAGATGGTATGGCGACGTTGTGGTAGTTTTTAAGCGACAATAATCCAGATTATTCGTCTTGACTTTAATCGAGTTGTCAATATAAGTAAGAAGTTCATGCACAATGGATTTTCAATGGTGATCCGCCGCAGAGCATGGGATTTGCTGTGGTTATGGCGATGTTGACTGGGTAGGAAGTTGTCTATGACAGCGTGTGGTCAGCGTTGACTCTCTGAACTTCTCGGAATAGGGGAACCAGCAGGTAGACTAATCCCCTTGTGTTTTGAGCGGAGTTAGAGCCCGGCAGGTGTGTGTCCTTGACTTTGTTCTGGGTGAATGGACGGGGTGAGGTGACTATTTGTTTGTGAAGAGGCAACTACCTTCGCCTATTAATGCGTGTTTGAAGTTTTGTCTTTAATACTGTTGTATTGTAAATAGATGAGTCGTGTTAGTAAATGCTCTTAGATTCGATTTATGTGTACAAATGTTGTGATGATCTGTCGTTAGAGTAATTGGTTTTGTAGCATGAGCTTTGTTATGTTGCGCTTTGTATATATTAGAAGACAGTGACTAGTACTATTCCCCCCTATAGTCTGATGTAATTATGTTCTAAGAAATTGGATCATTATGTGATTACTGGGTGGCACTGATTGATATTGCCACGAGTTTTCATCTGTAATTGTATTATGTTGAAGGTGTATGTGAATTATTGAGGATTATCTTTTATTCTGTATGGGAGATTAATATTTGGAAATTTTAAGTTCATAACGATTCCTCAGAGCACCATGTTCTCAATTAATATTTTGGAATAGTATAAAATGCATATATTATAGGTTATAGGTTAACAGACTTCAGCTGTGTAGAGGAAGAGTTGTGGAGGGACAACCTCACGTAAAAATGTCCGTAGTTTCTTATTTTGATGGACCTGTAACACTTAAAGACATTCCATTGTTAATCTATAGTGAGTGCTTATGACACTATCATAAGTACTGTGAACCATTGTTTTTTTTATTTTAGTGTTGTATATTTTTTTTATGTTGTGTGTATAATGTATAATGATAGATTAAGGCTGGACCCTGCTGTTATGTGGATGGTACACTTTGGATGGCTGATGCATTGGGGAGTTTTGCACACGAAGCGAGTTGTATTGTAAACATTCACAGTTTGGCGCCTTTAACGTGTCCTCACATGACATTTCCGCAGGGGATTTTGATTGAAAATGGGTGAATGTTGTAAATATCTTATGAAATTATAAGTTTGCAGGGTTTTATGGCTTTGTAAATCAAGGGTATTGTTATCAAGAGGGCAGGAACTGAACTGAGAACAAAGTTGCAGAGAAGACTTTATAAGCAAATTTAAATTCCATGGAATTTAAATTTAGGTGGGTTGGTCGGCAAGCTGTAATAAGTCACGTTTCCAAAGCGACGCAGTGTGGACAGATAAAGCGAGGGCTATTTTTCGGCGTGCGGAAGCCGCGAGCCGGTTCGTAAAGCCACCCGCTGCGCTGTTGACAATAACAACAGGGACAGCCAACCTACAGACAATAGTGACCCGCCACTCGGATGTTCTTGTATGCTGTTACATGGAATGCTGCTCGGAGGTGGAGTGGAGACGAGACACTTCTGGACTGTATGTCGTGGTGAGAGGAGGGACTGCGAGACCACCGCCATCCTCCGTGGGCCCGAGGTTCATTTCCCGTCGCCGGCAGTGAACAGTGCGCGGACACGGTATGTGCCTATAAAAGTGAGACTTAGTGCAACATATCAAGAGCCCGGAAAATACCCCTGAGAAGCTACCCTGATTAGCTGGATACTTGTTTAAAATATTCAAATTTCACATGTCAAAGTTGGATGTCTTTTAATTTGTATAATAAATTCATGTCTTTTGTTACCCATCTTTCATATTCTTGTAACCCCTGAGCATGTCATGTGCGAGGCTTAATATTGATATAGAAAGATAGAAAAGTTTCAATTGCTGACGCCATACAGGGTGTCTAAAAGGTAGAGCCACCCCCACCTAAAGAGATTATTACAAACTCCTTCTACTGCATTCAAGAATTTTAAAAAATAATTAATTGTATTCAATGTGACCTTTTAAAAAACTCAGTTGTAAAAATTATTGTTTATTTTTATTTTCATTATTTGCCTTTGTAACATATGACTGTTTTCACTATGATTATGACTCATATTGTATGCATGTGTATTAACCATGACATGTTTCACACCCCAGAGGTCCTTTCTCAGCAAGGATCCATGGAACAAGATTGATAAATAAATAAAAATCTCGTAATAAAAATGATGTTAAATGTAATAACTACCTTATTTAATGTCTCCCTTCATCACAACTGAGAAGGTTAATAACTTCAGCGGGAAGTAATATTAACTTGGCTACGAGGTAAACCAGCAGTTCAAAAAGTTAAATAAGGCTGCAACGTAATACAATTTCGAGTAACATTATCACCAGATGCAAAATCATGCCACTTATAATTAAGTATTAGTTGCCAACTCACACGATGAAAAGTGGCTCTACAGAAGGTTAGAGTACAAACACGAGATTAGATTTAATTTGAAAAGAGAATAAAATGTATACATAAAAAAACAAACTTTTACTGTGTGGTCTTGTGGAACTAACTATGATGCAACATTTAATTTAAATTAGCAGCAATTAATATAACTCTTTTTTATATTATGATTATCAAAGATAGTGAAAATTCCAATTAAATTTAATTAGTTCGAAATCAATAATAGTTTTTTCTGGTTAATTTTACGATGACCAGAGAGTGTTGACGTAAACATCGGTCCAACCAGTGATGCCAAAAATCCATTTAATTCCTAGAAAAACATAATTCCAAAAGCATCAGCTGAAACAATAATAAAATCTTGACGAAACCCCATGTTGGCTGCCGACTTGTGAGGATAGAGGCGTGGTAGAGGGCTGGCAGCTCTGGATACCTGAGCATGCTAAAGATCAGCTGACAATGAAGAGGTATTTAACAGAACTGATTAACCACACAGCCAGTGACGTCATATATAGACCAGAAGAGCGTTTCTGCCCAACCATCCACTGTGTCAAGGCGAATTTCTTACTACAGTAGTGGAGGATAACATCGAAGGCCTCGCCTGGAATAAGCAAATCATATTATATTACGTATTGGGTAACTTACAAATGGCGCTAAATTAAAAATGAGGGTGGAAAGAAAAGAAGAACGTAAACCTACTGCAAACTAACTTTTACACTGATAATTGAAGGATCGTTCTTTCTTACCTCTTTGAAGAATAATTTTTTATCAAGTCATAGTACTGTTGTATTAACTTCGGGAATTATAAACAATTTCTTGTGCAGATCACAAAAAGCGAGGTTTACAAAAATCATGTTACAGGGAAGTGTGAATTCTGCTACTACATCTTGTTTCTGGGCGTACACCAGGGCGGATTTCGTCCCTGTTTCTTCGCAGCCATTCATTTTAATCCTTCCTTTGATCCCTCGGTGTTATAATAGCAAGCAGTAATTGTTAACTGTTTAACAAATATTTAAAACGAATCACGATATAGTAAAATATATATTTTGAACATTATTTTTTAGGTCATGTTAAAACTAATGACTTTAAAAAAATATAAATTAATCGAGATGACTAGGACGAAACTCACCGTTATGCGTATTGACATTAAACTTATTACTGTATTATCAGGTCACCCTTCCCTCTATAATGTGAAATTGAGACACAGATATTGAAGTTTTACAAAAAAAAATTAAGACAGCGATGGCAATTACGGGTTATAAAGGTGTTTAAACACGCATAAAAGTGAAAAACAAATCCACCGCAATAACGTGGTGGAAAATTTCTAAATAAAGTATTACAGAGAGTTTTTGTTTTTTAATGATGGTTGATGGCTAAGCGAAAGATGTTCCAAAATGCCTTTAAACAAGAATAACAACAACAAAAAGTGACTACGCCGTAAAGCTCGCTGAACCAGTTTGTTTGATCTGTTACCAATATTTTTTACCCAGACTATAAACGATATTGCTGACTGTGACAGTTGGAGAATTGGTTTTCGAAATACTCGGTGCAGACAATGTGGGCATTCATACGGCCAAAGGCTCACCCAAGGAAAGAGTATTGGCAGCTTCCACAGAACTGTCTGTTCCTCCTCACACCTTTCATGTCTCACCATAACTAACATCACAAAAGAAAGACACTGAGCCTGTAAGTAAACACATTAGCTGTCAGCCTGGTACTATGCAAACTTTTCGTTTCTGAGTACTGTTATTAATACAAAAATTTAAACCTAAATAGACCAGAATGAAGGATCTATGATGTGATGAAGGTCTTATTGGTGGGAAGCTGCATACGGAAGTTCTCCCCAATTCGAATATGATTGTTTCAGCGATCTTTATCACAAGATAGGAAATCGTTCCAAAGATCGTGATAAGAATTCAGAGAAGTTAACAAAAACTAAAATTCGCAAAGAAGTTCGATATAAAAATTTTGCGCCTTTAATACACCTGCTGTATATAGTGGTATATTCCAGATACGCCGTTCGCTGTGAAGTTGGCACTGCTGTGACCCGCGTGAATAATTGCGCGGTGTGACGTTGATCAAGCGACAACTACTTAGCGCTGGTGGCGGCCCGCCCCGTCATCAATAATCTGTGTGGACAGCGCTGCAGATAGGCCGCTCCTCCAACTCCAGACCTCGCTTCGCTACTGCTGATAAGCGCAGCCACAAGGTGCGCCCACAGCCCGCCAGCTCTACTCCCCACTCCCGTGTAACGTGTTAAGTTGTCCTCACTCCTCCCGAGCGTATCTCAGAGTGTTCATGTAATGACAGTTCACGAAACCACCAAGCATTAGAGCCCGTTGTGATGATATAATCGTAGGGTGGTAGAGTCTGTCCCAGTATGTTGTCCAGTTATCGTATCAGAGATGCTGTAGTCGACGAAAGGAATCATCAAGTAAGAGCAACGTGTGTAGGCAAACTGTGTTTGAGAAAAAATCATTATATGCGGAAAAGTAAATTAGAGCTCAGTCGTCGTGTCCATCTGTGTTGTCACAACTGTTTCTTAAACTCCGCAGGAAATTCTCTATATAAGAGCCTCGCTAGTACTGTAAGACAAACTGTCTCTTGCTGTCTTCTTCGACAAATGAGGCAACATTTTACTGCTCGTAACTTGTCTAATATTGTGGGCACTCCACTTTTTATAAAAGAGCTCTTTACAAACAGTCAGTTAATTTCTCTGAATTAAAAATAATAAAAAATTTTACTCACAAATTTCTTGGCTACGCTTCCATTAGGTTAATCCAGACAGGTTTCTTAATCATGTACCAATAACGGGCCCTTAATCAAGATTCTTGATAATATAGGATACTTGTGTTGAGTAATCTATTGTATTATTTCTGTTGTCAATATCCGCTTTGTTTTTCAACTGAAACAAAGTCCATATGCATCAAAGGATATGATCTGGCCTATCACACTCAGCTTACAGTAGAACACATTGTTTGTTTAGTATTTAAGGTAAAAGTTGGTCCACAGGCAGCCAGGACACAGCTCATCTCACTGCAGCGCCTGCAAGACGGGCTGCAAACCAGGCAAAATATTCGCTTCGTACTGCAGCTTCAGAGGTTAGCACTACCAAATATTATTTAAATCCCATACAAAGAATATTTTTGTATCAATTACCTAAAATGGACAACCAAAAATAGAAGATGATAGAATGCTGACATCAAATATTGCATATAATAAGGTATCGTGCATAAGTTCACTTCTGTAAACTCTCGTTGCTATTTCATGTATAAACTTCGCTGGGTGGGATACGGGGTAGAGGAAAGTAGAATGTGTAAACGCTTCAAATGGGTTTACTGGTAATAAATATAACTGTATTAACTGCGAGGGGCTTCTGCTCCTGTAGAAATTTCGCTACATATACTTTGCATTTCATGATTTTTTACTTAAGTGACTTTAGTGTTTCAGATAAATTGTTCACAATATCGCTCACTATGCAATACCTGACTGGCTTACAAACAAAAGAATATTTCTCACTTCCTCCCAAGTTCCTTTATCATTCCACTTACTGATTCTAAACTACAATAATTTCTACAAACAAATCAAGTCACCCTCCCTTCCTCCTCTACAACTCCTGTGTTTGGTAACTACAATGACACTCCTGCATGCTCAATCAATCGTATGTCTAAATTTGCAGCCTAATTCTCTTAGATGATCACTATGCCTTGACACGATCACAACAGACGTTAGGTAGATCCATACCTTGTTTATTGCTAAGCACTTGTAAAAAAAATGAAAACTTTTGATTTGTTGTGGTTATGACATTGGTAAAAAAAAAAAACCCTCAGCAACAAAAAAAAAAAAAAAAAAAAAAAAAAAAAAAAAAAAAAAAAAAAAAAAAAAAAAAATCAAGATTTACTACTCATACGTCGTAAGATAATAGAAATTATTTCAATAGTATGTAGTGATTCGGCAGAAGATGTAAACCCTTTGCTAGAAATTCATTAAACGAAAGTAGGAAAAAGTAATACAAACTTTCGTCCGAGCGTGGTAACTTCATCTCCTTAAACAAATTTCACAAATAATTCGCATGTGGTAAATGCAGTTAACGTCTTATTCAATTCTGAATTGCTGATAGGGCAAATCACATGCCGACGCACTCTGAAGTTTGCTTCAGTTGCAAAGAAAACTGCTTATATTCATGATTACTTTGGTACGTGGCTTAGACTCGATTCTTAACTAACTTAACTCAAATCAAATATGACGTGAAATATTATCTGCACATTACAAATTGGAAGTAAGTAACAATCCATGACATCTTGCAGATGGCTGCTTAAACGCAATTGGAGGTTATTTTGGGCAGTTGAAGTGCTAGATGTGAAGACAAAAAATTGAATTCAGGAAATTATTGCGCAAAAAGTGTAATTATAAATTAATTTTCTCTTACTGAAGTGCAAAATAGATCTATGGCTTCATTATTGAATTTATTTTCTTGAAAAGAAAATAGTAGCTTCTTAGATCAGGTATTCCTGAACAAAATTGTGTAATATTCCTTTTTGCATGTTTTTGTGTACTGTAACTACTTACCATAGGCATGGAGAATTTACACGCAGCATTTATACAGGATTTTTTAACCATACGGAATAAAACAGACATAAGAAAAATTACGAAAGGGAATTTTTAAACTCATTTCCAAGTTTTGTAAAACCAATGACTTTTTCAGCATTTTGTCCTTTATGCATATTATACAATAACATAAATAGTTCCACTAAAATTTACCATTCCCTCGCAGTGCAAAACTCTTAAATTTACCATGTGTGAAGTACTCTCGATTTGCAAATCCTGCGTCCGAATAAGTTATTTACAAAGACATAATTTGCTCCGGTACATTCTTTCGGCAAGAATTGACGTGAGAATAATCTTAGAATGTAACTTCCACAAACAAATCTAGCTGCTCTTCTTTGCACACCTTTCAACTCCTGTATTTGATAACGAAAATATGGGTCTCAATCTAAATCACTATATTCAACCAATGGTCTGACCTAAGTTTTGTAACCCAATTCCCTAACTCCTCTGGTACATACTCTCATCATCCTCTCCAGTAAATGAAAGATTTTGTATCCTTTTCCGACCACCTGCCCAATGTGCTCTGCCCAGTTGAGATTATTAACAAACGTTATGCCAAGATATTTACACTTCAAGCCTTCAACAAACAATTCTGACGCCACCTTATAATCATAGTTAACCTTTAGTTTTTTTATCGGTGTACCTAACAATCTGACTTTTCTTGGCATTTATCTTCATTCCATGCTGACCTACCCATCTAGATATTCACCCAGTATGTGTTCACAGTCTTCACCTGTTTTGATCCGATTGTATACCATTATTTCATCTGAAAAAAAAACCTAATTTTTGACGGTAACCCATCAACACAATCACTTAATAGAATAATGAACAACAACGGTCCCATTGAACCCTTAACCTCCAGAATGCCAAGCCTGAGGTTAAGAAGCATAGACGTTTATAACCTTATAAAACAAGAACTTAGCATCACCTACCCCAAAGTCGGCATGTTATACATAGACCCCCAGGAAGATATCAATAAGCACAAAGGGAATTGTAGCAATGGCTACAACGATTCGGCTTCATTCCCGAAAGATTGTAATAGCGACTAGATAAAATTGTAAACAATAAACGAAACTGTAAATAACATAAGTATAACGATAATTAGCATAAACAAGATTGTTATTAGCATAGTCAAACCTATAAGTAGTTAATGATAGCGAATCATGTTTCAAGTGGTGTCTTTATGATTACATAATCGAATGTCAATAAATGAAAAAAGGTTTATAATGTTTTATTTTTCTTTTGTTCTGTAATTGTATGACAATTTTTTAACAATTGAATAAAATACTATGTTGCAATGAGGGTGACTATAAATTTTAAAAGATGTAATAGTTTCCTACTTACCTAACTGGCATTGTTAACCTTTTTTTCAGAACTAGACCTTATGGAAGCCAAGGTGGAGGGAATGGCAGTTAAGAGTTCACAGGATATTCGATAACGTCAGCATTGTACGCCTTAGTCGCATATAATCTGAACTGCTAATGACGACGTCAGTATTTTGAGTTGATCGTTGAATCCGTCCGTAGAGCCCTCCGTATTAGCTGATCTATTGGCGTAGAGAAAATTAATAGACCACTGACAAACAAATAGTTTGGTTACCGCCAGATAAACATTTCATGTGTTTCAGGTTATTAACAGCTGCGCAGCGTCGTTTTGTCACTGTTCCGCCAAACTGCGCTGTCGACAGCTGCAGGGCGAGCGCCATGCATGGACTACGAGTACAGAGCATCACAAATATTAGTCGGCTATCTCTCTGTTGACGGTTTTATTTGTGACACACAAACTGGTTGGTAAATCAGTCAATATAATACATTTAGAAATAGATCGAATCAAGCTGATCGCACAGGAACCAACAGAAATTAATTGGTGTCTTCGCGTGTAAGTAGCCAGTGTGACATCGAGTATTAGCACAGATGTAGATGTAGACACAGAGAGAGCCGCCAGGCTTAATATCCCCATCCGAGGGACGAATCACCTCACTCCATACGCACAGATCTTCACTGCTCGTCGACATAGAGATCAATATAGACAGAAGGAATTGTGAGGAAGGAACTGAAACGAGAATGGTCATAGAGATCATGAAAGAATCATTCAGCTTTTCGTCTGGAATTGACAGGGAAAAGTTGTAAGGTATTAACCTAGTGGGTTCCTTAAATAGTCTGCCAACTAATCTTCTTACTATTCCACTACTAAGCCCATCATGAGTCGTTATTTACGATCGACTATGGCAAAGAACGTTATCTCACAACAACATTTATAAATTCTTGAACTTCCGTCATGTTTTAATGAATTGACAGCAAACTATTTAATTAAACAAAAGACCATAAAAATAAATTCTTTGACTCATACAGACATGAACTTCTTTCTGTTTAATACTGAATGTTAATCAATATTGCTTGTTATAATAAAACCAGAATACATTACGCTGATTTACTGCCCATTTCTGTATAGATTACATGATGCGTTTTAAGCTATGTGATGAAGGTTGATTATTCCTACCTGACGCTAAACTTAATACTCCATGACGTAGTACAATAAAGTTGTCACATTATACAAAGTATTTCCGCGCCAGCGGCAGCCTTAAGAGAAGAATCGAACATTCCGGTAACGCGTGCGTTGCCCTCATAATGAGTAACTTGTCAAACGATAAAATACCAAGTTCTTAATTTCTTACACAACAAACTTCAAATCCCAAATATTAATTGAAACAAACTTGAAATACTTTTAAATGCTACAGAAAATCGCTGAATGTTTATTGCCAATATTGTGAATTAAATAAAAATTTAATTTAATACAAAGTGAAATTATTCTCGTGATGTTACAAAAACTTACTGAAATACTACTAAATGAATTTTAAATGGTTTAATTGCATTTGAAGTGATTTTATTAGTAGTGACATTCGTGTAAACAGGTGTTGAATGTCAACCATTCATCCAACAGACTGTGTTAGTGACCAACGAATGGGTTCCATCGCGAATAATCGTTAGCGCAATTCATCCAAAACTGCACTGATTTTTAAAGTGATTTTTTTTTTAATAATGACACTTCTTATTTCTACTTTTGTGTACGCAAAAATACTGTGCGTGAAACTTGTAACTTTTATCACCGAACTTCCGATAAACAGTAAATGACTAATTCATCATCAAAGTCAGAATATGTCGAAAAAAAAACTTTTTTAGTAAGTTAGTTAAAAGCATTGACATTCAACTTGAGAATTATCAGTGATTGGAATCAAACGAAGCAAGGGCGAGATAAAAATAACAAAGGGAATCTGATTTTTTTCTAAACCTATAACATTTTGGAAACCTTCCACTCTTGAGCTGTTTTGCCTTATAATGAATCGTTAAATACAAGTTGCAAATATTACTACAAGATCACTCTCAGTTGTGAACAATGATGATTTTTATTTTTGCTTAATGTTTTGAACCCGTTGACGTCGAGGTCATTAGAGGCGGGAAACGACTGCGCGGCAAGGTATGGGGAGGAATTCGGCCATGGCCTTTTTTGAAGTAACCATCCCGACATTCATAGAAAAGCGAAATCTGGACGGTCGGAGAAGGATTCGAACCAGCAACCTCCCGAATGCAAGTCCAGGTCTTTACCGCTAACACAGCACGCTCAATGTGAATGAGTGTTGTCATTCCGCTTCCAAATACAAATCCATACACTTGGTGAATAATGTAACACCGATCATATTTTCTGTTAAGGTGCGATCCAAAATACAGTTCGAAGTTTATACCATAAACTGTAATTTTCCTCTACGTCGAAACTGAGAAGATGATATAAATTATTGTCAAATTACTGAGACATTATAGTTGTAAAATAGTAATTTGAGTACTGGTTATTGAGAAACACATTAGATCAAATATGATTTAATCCCACGATGTTCCATGTGATTTTTAAAAAATATACTTGTACAGACTGAACTAAAATTTGTTGTAAGTACATTGAAAGCACTGCCAACTATTGACCAACTTCATCGCCTACCAGTTCACAAGAAAGAAATCTTTCAATGGTCGCAGAGTAATAACTGATAAATTTTAGAAGTTGACAAGCCGATACGTGCCTTTAAACTTCATCAGTTTACAAGACTTTTAAATGACATAAAAAATAAAACTGTGTTTGCGGTGTTGTTGCGTAGATTTATTTGCTGTTTTAAATGTAAGTAACCTGTAATTTAATCGTTTTACTGAGTATGAACTTAAACATTTCACGTGAAAACTCGTGTTTATGACAGTTACAGGTCCATCGTGATCGGAAGAAATACCTCCGCGAAAACAAGACGCTGAGAGCGTTTGAGGCGGCTTGGCTTGTGCGAGGGCCGTAACCCGGTTACGGTGCAATCAGAGCGCCTCGGCAAAGGATTGCGCGCGCCCACTTTAAGCAGCTGCCTGCCAGATTACGGCAACTCCAATACTGCCGCCAGAGAAAGAGTTGTTTCAAAGTCATTTTATACTTTTATTCTCTCGGAGGCCCTCCAGAGGGAGTAATTTATTTAAGAATGCTGCCTCAAGTTTTCTCTCGGGAGCCAAAGGTATTTAATTACAGTTCCGTAAGCTGGCAACAGGCTGTGATGAGAAACGAGATAGCCAAAGGATCGGCAGCTTGCTGACGTCACTGCTGAGACCACAGCCCAACGTAGACGGAAAAATCTCCTATCGAAAGACCACTAATGTCTCATAAAGTATGCAATATTGAACTGGTCAGAAATTTATTTGAAAGATGTAAATGTTGTCTGAAGTAAAACGAGTAACTTTACCGCTATTTTCCCTTTTTTTCCTTCTTTTTTTTAGCTGTTATTTCATTTTAAATAATGTATTAAATCATATAAAAAGAAAAAATTGGATGTACGTAAAATGTTATAGGAAATTTCAGAATTGCAGTTTGGTCTGATTGCCAAGTAAGTGTTAATACCCATGTGTGTATGTGTGTTTTTAACTTTCTGAGTTGCGATGAAGGCTAGCTTCAAATAAAAGAATAGACGATACATTTAATGTCGCTTTTATTGCAGAAACACGTTCAAAATGAACATCAGACATTTTTTCTGAAGGTTTCCAATAAGCATTATATAAAAAAACTCTATGCAGATTCCTCGGAGCACTATCCCGACCGACTCATAGTGCAGAGAGCAAAGTTTCGTATGCAACGTAAAACATTATTGACGCGAACAAACGCGTCGCCTCCCGGATCTAGAACTCAAAAAATGAAAACAATTAGAACTTACTTAAAGCTACCTGCTTTTAAATTCAAATAATCTTAAATGCATAGAGTATCTACAAGCTTCTTCTAAGCTTTCACTATCCAAAATAAACATCGATTTGGGTCAGGTAACAAAGTATGCTATGATGCTGAAACTTTCCATCGTTATCGGGCTACGCGAAGTCAATAAAATAAAGATAATCGACCGCTTCTGCTTGACCAGGGGGCCGAATACGTGTAACCAACTATAAGAACAATTCCAGATTTACTAAATACGTTATCTTCAAAAGACCCTCTTAACCAGACTCATGCATCTTCAGTCCCTTTCCCAGTAACAATTCTTATCCACCAGCGTATCAGGCCAAGACTTGAATGCTATTTGATATAATCTCGCAAGTAGCCCATTTGCCATTCCTGCATCCAAAGTACTGCACTTTCTGTCGAGCACACTTTAATACTGTAAGATTTGGTTTAAATTAGACCTAATTTGAGGCGATACACACAATAAATATGTAATAATGGTATAAGATATTAAAATATCGCTGGTTGAATGGCCTATCGACCGGAAACCATTCAAAAAGCCAACTTGCGCGATGCGTTTTATCCTGGGCGTCGGGGTTTGCGCCACTTTCGAATCCTGCTGGTGGCAGATACCATGACTCATCGGACTAGCTGCCTTCCTGGTTCAGTGTGATCGTGAGACCAGATAAGCCATCTAAATTATACAAAGGAAGCCGACTAGCTCTTCTGAGGTCATATCCTATCAATGAACACACGCAATGCTGTTCGTCTGTTGACTGGACTTCAGTACCTCAGATGACGTACTCTCTCGACATTCATGACACTATGGAGTGTGGAATACCAAATTTCGCAACCACGTTTCATTCCGCATATTCCCTCAACTGGAAACAAAAATATTCTCTCTTGTTTGACGCTGAATACAATACAATACAATTATTTTCAGTGGATCCCAATATAAGAGATGTGGAAAGTTGTCAATTTACAGATAAACAATTGTATAACAAAACAGATAAATACATCATAAGATGCGTGGTCACATTAGTTACGTCAATTACATTTGAACAATCTTCCGGTAATTATTTTGTAGATATCTTAGAATTTAATTCTTCGATGGAATAAAATGAGTTTTCAGCTAAAAATGCTTTTAATTTTTCCTGAATTTAATCTTGTTATGTGCTAGACATTTAAGATATGTTGGGAGCTTATTGAAGATATGTATCTCTGTATATCGAACCCCTTTTTGAACAGACGACAACGACTTCTAATCTTTGTGTATATTATTTTTACTTCTAGCGTCATAATTGTATATTTTTATATTTGTTTCAAACATAGTATAATTTATGACTACAAATGACATTAATGTGCATATTTATTCTGCCACCAATGTTAAAATTTCCTACTTCTTAAGCATCTCTTTGCATGTAGTTCTACTGTTATCCCCACGCATAATTCTAATTACTCGCTTTTGCAGTCTATGGGTAGAACTATGGATAGAACTGCCAAAGAATATTATTCCATATGACATTAAGGAGTGAAAATAAGCAAAATAAACTTGATTCCTCATACGTAGATCACCTACTTGTATTGCTGAAATTTTAGGAATTGAAAATGTGGCTGCACCCAATCGCTTTAGTAATTCAGTACCTTCCAATTTAATTTATGATCAATATACAAACCTGGAAATTTGTCACATTCTACATTCATCTATGGATTGGCCTGCAAATTTTATGTCTATGTCTAGTGTTGATCTGTGTGATATAATGAATTTCATATATTGAGATTTATCAAAGTTTAAAGACAAGCCATTAATTGTAAACTATTTAAAGACATAATTTGAGATATGTTCTGTAGATAAATCTTGAGTATTTTTAATTCCTATGTTTGTGTGATCTTCAAATTGGACAAATTTCTCTTACTTCACACAATATTTGTCGAGGATTCTTTAAGATTTGTTTATATCCATCTTTCCCCTTACTGGCCTCCTGTCTTCCTAAGATTCTTAATGGAGCTCCTTAATCGTTTTAGTTATAGAGTTCTTCGCTGATTGGTCCATCTGTTTTATGCATCAATTTCTATATATATATAAAGATGAATGTATGTATGTTTGTTTGTTTGTTGGTTTGTTTGTTCTTCATACAAATCCACAGTTTTCATCTGATCTCGATGAAACTTTGAACACTTATCCTTTGAGACAAGGAGAAAAATACTGTCTACATTTGGTTGAAAAATTATCTGTATAAATAACACATGTTGTTTCATAATTTCGAATTACTACTGAACGGTGATAGACAGACGCGTTGGATATGGACGTCTCTGAACTGCTTTTCCGAGTATCGGTCAGGCAGCTCAGTGGTTAAAGCACTTGCTTACAAATGTTTGGATCGTGGTCTCCGGTTCAGATCTCCGTGAGGACTAAGATTTTTAAAAATTGTTTTTGATCGTAAGAGTCATGCCTGGGCCGTAGGTTATTCGGATTGAATGTTGAACTGTAGATATCACAAAGTTAGGGATTCAATGCGAGGCAAATCGTAGGTAGTCTTGCAATGCTGCAGGTGTACACTTTTTAACGTTATAATGATCCCTCAGGTGTGTGTGTGTGTGTGTGTGTGTGAACCGCAGTAATAATATTATAAATACGGATGTAAGTCTCTGTCTTTTTTTTTTTTTTACGTTTTGACGACTAAATGGCTATATCGATATTGATGGAATTTGATAAGAAAATCTGTATGAAGGGCACAGGACATTTTTTCCAGTATGATTAATAGTTGTAGTCACGAAATTTTGAGACTTTATCGAATGGTGACAGAAATATGTTGGAAATTAATTCTCTTCAAGAAACATGTTCGACCATAGAATGAAATAGTGATAGCTTTTCTGTCATATTATGCCCACTCGATATTGTTTGGGACCAATCCTTCGTTACCAACAACTTTCTATATTCAATTCTGGCAAAAGAAATTCTTAATCCACGCGTACGAAGTCGCGGATACGAGCTAGTATATGTATATTGTATATATATATATATATATATATATATATAATTTGTAAGAAGTATTCCGTGAACGAAGATAGCTGTTCAATGGTTATACATTACAGATGTCGCTGAATAAAAGAAAAACATCAACACTGTTTTGTGTTCCCACTTCGGATATCGGAAGACAGTGGTAAAGTTGACTGCCAGTCTGTCGCCAAAGAGATGGCTGGAAGAGATACCTCGCATCGCTCCATAAAGGACCTCCTCGCCTGCTGATAGCGGACCAGTGGTTGGAGGGGCTCTTATCAGAAGGGGCGGTAGAGCCCACACAGGAGGCGCCTGCAAGTCATTACAGGCAAGATGGCCGAAGCTCACTGTACCTCATCACCAGGCGCCACTGTTTCAGGGTTTACGAGTCGCTATCCAAAGCATGTGAACTGCATGAGCTTCCCGCTAATTCGTTTTGATTTATTCCGTATGTATTCTTTAGGCGGAAATCAAAACTAGTACGTCTAAATGATTATGGAAGAAAAATTCTATGAAATATTCTGGCTTTGATCGTAACATAAGCGTCGCTGCCATAACGTTTGCAGAAAAACTACACAGTGTTATGTAAGATGCAAACTCCGATTCGAAATGATCAGCACAGCTTGTGTTATTATAACTGTGAATGGCTAGTTGCCTTGCGTTGGAGTATGCTGATGTGCAGGCAACCTACAGGTAAAGGATAACATAATTGCAAGTAAGCTTCACACCGTACATTAGTTTCCTGGGCTGGAAGTCAGAAGGCGTAGACTCGTTTTAGACCTGTGATTGCAATGGTCTCAATATTATGCGCTTGAAAGGCATCTATAAGGGTACTACAATGGTACTCAAAATATTGTTGCGTATACCTAGGTCTTATGGAGACGAATATTGGCAGGTTGAAACGATTGCCAAGCGCGGACTACAATGCACTAGAGTAGTTAAGTTTCTTAATTGTTCTGATACGTTCAGTTTAAATGAGAAACCATAGAATGAATTTTACTTCAACTTTATTACTGAAACACTTTCCAAAAAAGAAAATCAGCTTTGAACTCTTTACCAAAGATTACCATACTAGAACTAAAAAAATAAGAAATAATCCATAGGTTTCTCCAGCAATATTCAGGTTACTCTTCCAGGTGCTGACAGTGCAACGTTTCATCAGCCAATAGAGAAATTATCGAAGCAAACAGAGTTACCGCTGAACAATGACACAAACGATCGGCTACGATTAATAAAAATTAAAACTACTTGGCACTAAATTTAAATAATATTAAGTTCAATTATTAAAAAACTGACAAGCTTTTGATGTTGCGTTGAATGAAATAAACGATTTCAATGCCAATTCAAAACCAAGTGATTGCATTTACGGGCAACAGCTAGCATAATATAAATGGAGTCGACAATGATCAGTTTACACTGAAGTCAAATAAGAAAGTAAAAACGTCAGTTAAAATCGTTAAAAATAAATTATTGAACAAATTAATATATATTGTGGGCTTCCTAGAGTTAAACAGTGCAAGTTTCGTTTAGAAGAACAGGTCTCAAATGAACAGATGTGCGCATTCCAAATGAGAATCTTAAAAAGGTTAAAGTAAAAAGTCAGTTGAGAGAAGTAGCAGATACTGGTTTACTTTAAAATCGTTTAAGAAATAATTTATTGAAACCGAATAAAATATTTCCACTGTAAGACGTTTCTGCAAGTAACAATTGAGAGGAGACCGTTAATTTAAATTAAGTTTTTTACTAAATCGGTTTGTCCACGTTACGCATGAGGAAAACTTCATCTACATAATCAGCGTTTGAGTTTTGTCGATGTAGTGGCTCGATTAAAATTTAGTGAGAATGTAGTACGTGTATTTTAACCAGTGATCCAACCAGGAAGAGCGAAAATGTGGTGGGTGATTAAACAAATGAATGCACTCTCGAGTGAGACTTTTGTCTGCATTGTCGAGGGAATATTTAATTACCCATAAAAAACGGCAGATCAATAGCGGAGATCAGTAGAAAATTTTAGCGGTACTGGTATCACATCCTTTCGGAATCAACACAGTTATTCAAGAAGTAAAGCTGAACTTCCACCGTCCCAGTCTCCTGCAACCAACGGCGGCCTTTGCCATTGCGAGGCCCGGGGCGGCAGATCTTTGCGAGGACCTTGCCCTTTGTGCAAAGTATGTGAATCGAAAGTAGGTATTTCTGATAATCGACGAAAAAAGCAAAAGTCATAAATAAATAACTTTTGAGTTTTAAAATATTATATTAGGAGAGTTATTAAATGTTAACAAACATAAAGACGTCAAATAACTAAGGATAAGCTGAAGTAAATAAATGCCTTTAAAGATATACGCAGGGATTTAAAAATGATGTTTTCAGCTTTTCCTAGGACTAAAATATTTAATTAAAGCACAAAAATCTAATGAATGAGCTATTTCATTTTTAATTCAAAGAATAAAGAGGGATGAAAACCGGTATTGTTTCATCGAATTACTCAAATATGTTATAATAATATTTTACCAAGAAAAACTTTTTTATGCGGGTGCAACCGTCTTAGGTTTGGTGGCAATAATTCTCAGGACTACTTCCATAGTGGTGTACACTTCATTTAATGTTTTTTCTATTATATATCTCATCACCGAGATAACGCAGTCATTTTCTTCTTATACATGGATAAACATATTCAGTTCTTCATACAATTCCTGCACATCAGTATCAGATGTTTCTCCTGCTGCAAGTCACTGCAGCTCACTGCATTGCTTCAAAAGTTCAGTCACTAATTTACTTAAATCTTTTTATGTTATACATGAAACAAATATGTTCAGATCATGTTTAAGTGCCTCAAATATACTTTGGCAACTTGCGCGCACGTAGTCAACAATAGCCTACAAATAGTTTATTCTGAAAATCTCCTCCGTATGCAATTCACGGTGCATCCATCTTATAATCAAATTTCATTCTTTTACGTCTCTTTCCCACGATTATGAACTTCGTCAATATCATTTCATCAGCTGTTTCTCTCGTTGTTATCATGAATCAATGGAAACCATTTTCCCGATAATTATCAAGCCAATGTGTAAATGCATCAAAGTGTGGTATAGCCTCATCTAGTTGCATTTTTCGTTTTGCAACATTTTTCTTATAACATTTATCTTTGTAAGAATGTCATACCATACGATGAGAGCAACTAAAAAATCGTAGGTAATTATTTCCTTTCCTATAGGGTGGCAATCACTAGCCAACTGACAATCTGTTGTATTTTCTGCAAAATCCCTCAAACCATCAAATATATCATTGGTTGGTATTTAAAGGCCTACAGCAATTCTACCCTGCATTTCCATCTAGCTTCAGAAAGCGGTTTTAGCGAAAAGGATTTTACATGTGCTTTTAAAATAGCCCACTTATAACTCTATCCAGCGGAAGGTGACAAGAGTTGACGAACGAAATGAAACACGGGGATTGGCCGAGCGTAAAGACTATGAAAGTAACAAAACTGAGCGTTCATGTGGGTTTTCTAATATGTGAGCCGCGAGATTCAAATAGTTGCTAATGAATTTTTCCGCTATGTTTTACAGTTAAATTACAAAATTATTAATATTCAGTGATGAATTATTAAATTTTTATATCTTTAATCCTACTTATTACACGAATGTGATACTGAATAAATCTAAACTAGAAATTTTGATAAGGTACTTATTAACATATACTTTAATATCAATTAAACAGCTTTATTTTATTTTTATCAATAATAACTAAAGATATCTTTTTTAATGTAAACTTTTTTCAACACGGGTTGTTGTACGAAGCCCCGGGTGATTGCCCTGTTCGCCACCCCCTAGGGCCGCTTCTGCCTGCAACACAGAGTTTCGCTTCGACATCAGCTGAGCCATCCAGTTACTCTTAATCAAGAACTAGAGAACAGACACCAAACTAAAAAAATAATAAGTGGTTTGTGTACCTAACAATTCCAGTATCCAGTCTACATGAAATGTATGTACTAGAGATAGAATAATCTCTGGTTCAGGGACAGAAGTGGCATTTGTGGTGATAACGATTGGAATCACAGAAAGTCCCGCTTCTGTCCGAGTTGGAATGAATGAAATAAAGCACAGCTCCCTGTATCTGTGTCTCCAATTGTCTCTGAGTCCATCCTGAAACTTCCAGACTTTATTCTTCGTGCTGTTTTGCTGTAGGCGTGTTGCTCTACTAGGTGTAAACTCGTGACTGAATTTAATGCTATACAAAACAACAATAAGTTGGCGTAAAGTAATATATATGTGATGTGATTTTATTTCTGTGAAATGTCTAGAAATTGACTACACATAGAAGCAAATCTACTTCTTGATTTTTACCATTGTTGGACCTGCTGATAGTTTGATGAGCCCTAGAAGTATTAAAAGGGGTAAGAATTATCTCACTATATAATTTTTAGGGCTAAAAGTCATGACCATCTAGCCTGATCTGGCTGAAATACGTGCCTGGAAAATGTTATAGTTCGCCCTAATTGTTCACTATGAAAATAACGAATATTTTTTATGGAGATTGAAGGGACTCAGAAGAATTAATAGAAATATTAAAGACAGGCAGCGACAATATCACTACGTAGAAGATTGCCTGATAATATGAAATATAGATCTAACATTTCCCCGATGTAACAAGTGGAAAGCAAATAATCTCGAACATGCTGCATAAACGAGCCTTATCGGTATCTGAAATAAAGAGCCAAAAATTCTGATCTTGCACTCCCAAGAACTATCCACGACGACAGGGTTGCTAACAAATTTTTAACCGACTTCAAAAAAGGAGGAGGTTCTCAATTCTTCCGAATTTTTTTTTTTTTTATGTATGTTCAGCGATATCTTCGCCAATTTTGAACCGATTTAAATGAAATTTTTATAGTGGATAGAGTATACCTCCAAAGTGGTCCCATATGAATTTCATTGAGAAACCACCCCTTCTACCTCTTTACACCCCTTAACTTTTATACAAACCCACACTTTTTATCCGATTTTGATGGAACTTTGGAAATGTATATTAAAAAAACAAACAGAAAAATACTGTCAACTTTTGGTTTAAAAAAACCGAACCCCTCTCCCCCTATCCACCCCTTAATTTTTGCCAATGTTCTTTATACAAAGCTAAAGTCGACACCATTTAACTGATCTCCATTAAAGTTGGCATGTACATGTAATTTTTCATGGAAAAGGTTCTGACCCAAAAAAATAAAACAACACCCCTCTCTCCCTTTACACCCCTTAATTATTATACAAACCCACATTTTTATCCGATTTCAATGGAAATTTGGACATGTACAGTTAAAAATAAAGAGAAAAATTCTGTCAACATTTGGTTTGAAAAAACTGAGCCCCTCTCACCCTATCCACCCCTTAATTTTTGCCAATGATCTTTACACAAAACTATAGTCGACATCATTTAACTGATCTCCATTAAAGTTGTCATATACATGTAATATTTCATGGAGAAGATTTCTGACCAAAAAATAAATAAAAGCCACCCCATGTCCCCCTTTACACCCCTTAATTTTATAGAAACCTATATTTCATATCTGATTTTGATTGAACTTTGTCAATGTATACTTTCAAACAAACAGAAAAATCTTGTCAACATTTGGTCTGCCAAAGCTCAACCCCTCTCTTTCCTACCAACCCCTTAATTTTTGTCAATGTTTTTTCTTATATATATAAAAAGCTATAGTCGTCACCATTTGACCTATTATCATGAAAGTTGGCGCTTATATGTATCTTTTCACGAGGAAGGTTTCTGACCAAAACATATATAAACCACCCCCCAATCCTCATTAAACCGTTTAATTTTTATACAAACCCACAGTTTTATCCAGTTTAGATAGAACTTAGCAAGCTTTTACTCTTAAACAAAGAGAAACATAATTTCAGCTTTTGGTTTGCAAAAACTGAACCCCTTCCCCCATTTCCGCCCCTTCACTTTCGTCAATTTTCTTTTTGATAAGCTATAGTTGACACCATTTGACCGATCTTTATGAGAGTTGGCACATATATGTATTTCTTTATGGAGAAGATTTCTGACCAAAAATGAAATAAACTACCCTAGCTCCCCGTTTACATCCCTTAATGTTTGTACAAACCCATATTTTAATCCGATTTCGGTGGAACTTAGCATGTGTATACTTTAAAGCAAATAGAAAAAGAAACATACTACTCACATTACTTTGACAAAAACACAAACCCTATTCCCCTTTCTACCCCTTTAATTACTGTTAATGTTCACTACATAAAGCTACCATTTCTACCTGATTTTGAAGGAAGTATGCACATGTATACTTCAAAACAAACAGAAAAATACTGTCTGCATTTGGTTTAGAGAATCCAAACCTCTCTCCCCCTTTCCACCCCTTTAATCTACACAACGCACAGTTTCTATCTGATTCGGAAGAAAATTTGCACACGTATACTTTAAAAAATACATAACAATTATGTTTAAATTAGTTTGAAGAAGCCCAACCCCTCTTTCCTTCTACCCCCACCCCTCCTAATTTCCAATGTTCTTTATAGATACCTACCGTTTTTATCAGATTTCGATGGAACACTGCAAATGTATACTTAAGAACAAAGCGAAACATTCTGTTTACAAAACCCAACCGCTCACTCCCTTACACCATTTAATTTTTATAAATGTTCTTTACACAAAGCTACAGTTTATATCTGGTTTAGATGGAACTTTGCACATGTATACTTTAAAACAAAGAGAAAAATGCTGTCCAAACTACCTTAGCAAAAATCAAAACTACTCTTCACCTCCACACCCCCTAATTATTTTTTTATACACACCTAAAACTTTTATGTGATATCAATAGAAATTTACAAATGTATACTTTAAATCAATCAGAAAAGACAGTCTACATTTGGTATACAAAAGCCCAATCCCTCTTCTCCTATACCCCCATCGTTTATAATTTCCAATTTTCTTTACAAAATCCACAGTTTTAAGTACCGTCAAAATCAATTAAGCTATTTTTAAGTCATTGCAGAATATTTATAAAATGTATGTTGTTAAGGTTCTTTGGTGGGTTAATTACTGCATTAATTACTTTAAAAAGTCCACCAAACAAATGTTAAGTTGAGATGCTCGTTTTATTTTTCAATCAAAACAAGTCAGCGACATTCACAAGCATAGTTGTTTACAAATCCAAAGATGCTGTCAACTAACAACTGAATGAATGTCTCTGTAACACTGAATGAATACTTAATGCAAAACTAAAAACTCTGTCCAGGCGATCTGTTTATATAGAGTCTATCGAATTTACGAGAATTCTTCAAAGGCATCCGCCCGATATTTCTCGATCATTAACAATCACTCAAACAATCAAACATATTAAAAACAATCGGAATTGATACAAAATTAATTAATAACATTACAAAATGATTAGAAATGGTAATTAGAGATACTTAAATACAAAATTATTTACAGAAATCTTTTCAAATGGTGGAAAATTGTCCTGTAGACATCGTAACTTACATTAATATATGTAATTACAAACTTTTAAGAAATTCTCTTGCACCATTCGGTTCTTAAACATATTAAATGGTCCTTTAAATACTTTTCTTACATAAAATAAAGTCTATATACACTGATTTACAAGAATTTACAAAATAAACATATCAATCGCTTTCAAGCAAACTTTAGGTCACTACAAATATTTCCTACAGTACAATGCTATTCAAAATTCAGGTATCAGGGCTGTTACAACCCCTCCCCAGGATTCACTTAATTTTACACAGTTAAAATTGATTGAATCCGTCATGAATCCAAGCAGGTTGAATGTACACATAATGCAGACACGAACAGATTACAATCAATCAACCATAATGACTTTTACAATGAACAAATACAATTCTTCATCACATACAACTGCACATAGTCCATGACACTGATTTTGTTTACAATAATTGTCTTTCCCAGATCCAATCATTTTTTTTTCCTTTACTGTTTTGAACAACAAACGTTCAATGCCATCACCTTAAGTTACAATTATTTTCACTTCCAGATTACACACTTGATGTCTGCTTGTTTATGACAACAGTCTATTTAGATTTTACAGCTGATAATTTGTCATCACAATGTAGAAAGTCACAACATCACGAAAACATCAAAAGTTTCTACACAAAACTGTCACAAATTGCTTTATACCGTGAAATGTTTACATTTTAAACATTCTGTATTATTACATCTGCATCTTAACTTAAGTACTCACACAAACTATTTACATACATCAATTGATAAACTTATTTACAAAATTAGATATTTACACATATAGGGGCACATTTCATAAGTGACCACTTATTCATAAAAGGGTTTCAGGGCTTCAACATTATACACCCCCTTACATTTACCACTCTCAGGGTCAATTAGTTCATAAGAGTTTTTCCTTGGTATAGACTCTATCCTGAAAGGGCCTTCAAACAAACGGTTAAACTTACGAGTCTCTTGTCGCAAAGCTGATGACTTACTATGAACTTCAACTAACACCAAATCACCCACTTTATATTCTATACACTTCTGACCTTCATCATGCCTTTTCTTTCTCCTTGTTGCCTTTTCCTTTAAATTTTTAAGAGCTAAAGCTACCTTTTCCTCATAGTTTGGAAAACTAACACATTCTCGAATTAATCTGTTAGCCGGTTTCTTAAACATCAGCTCAATGGGTGGTATTTCAGTTGTATCACTAGGTATAGAGTTAATTACATTTTCAAAATTTTCTACTTCACATGCCCACTTACTGTGTTGGTCTGTACAATATGTCCTAAACCAACGTCCTATTTCCCTCATTAGGCGTTCTACGGGATTTCCTGCTGGATGATAAGCAGAAGTATGTATAACCTCTATCCCTTCTTGTTCAAGTTTTTCTGTCCACACTTTACTAGTGAATTGCGGGGCATTGTCCGAAAGCACCCTCTTAGGTTTACCTACCTTTGACAATATTCATCAATCACTTTTCTAACCAAAATTTTAGCCGTAGACTTCTTTACAGGGTAAAGTTTAACGAATTTGGAAAAAACATCAAATAAAACTAAAACTTGGGTCACCCCTCCCCGAGACATGGGTAGCGGGCCAAGAACATCAGCAGAAACTAATTCCAATACACTACTTGGGATGATATTTTGCATTTTCCCCACTCGTTTAACACTATCTATTTTAGATCTTTGACACACTTGACAAGATTTTAATAGCTTCGAAATCTTCCTTCTCATATTATAGAAATATGTATCTTCCCTTAACACTCGGTAACACTTGGATGGCCCATAATGCCCATAACTATAGTGGTGATGCCAAACAATTTTTTCAACCAAACTTTCTGGAAGCCATAACTTCCAATCATCCTCATCTTCACTAGTCCTTCTAAACAATACTTCCCCATGCAAAGTATAATATTTCTGAAGCTTATCTCTGTGTTCTGGGCTATCAAGATTAGTTTTTACTTCTGCTATAGCTACATCTTTGTCCTGTTCCTCTTTGATTTGTCTCAAGGAATACTTAACCTCAGTTTCATACGGTACTCCTTTTAGATAAGCAATTCTAACCTCAGTCTGTGGTCCTAGACATCGCTTTTCGGAATCTAGACCTAACGGTAGACGTGACAAAGCATCTGCAACTTGATTTTTACTAGCAGGTCTATACCGAATCTCTAAATTATATTCCTGCAGAACCAATGCCCAACGGGTTAACCGACTGTGGACTAACTTACATTCTAATAAAAATGAAAGAGCCTTATGGTCTGTATATACAATAATTTTTCTACCTAACAGTAGGTACCTAAACTTAGTCAAACCCCACAAAATAGATAAGGCCTCCCGTTCAGTAATTGTGTATCTAGTTTCAGCTGGTGTAGTTTTCTACTGGCAAAGGCAATAGTCCTAAAATCCGGTTCTCCATTGATTTCCACTTCCTGGAAGACATGACTCCTAAACCGTAGTCAGAACTATCTGCGGCAAGGCAAAAATCTAGATCCCAATCTGGATAATAGAGGATATTGGAATTACATAAGTCATCTTTGATTTTTTGAAAATCTCTTTCACATTCTGAGGACCACACCCACCTGACACTTTTTTAACCAAATCTCTTAAGGCTGGACTATTTAAAGCTTGTCCCTGAAGAAATCTCCTATAGTATTCACACAATCCAAAGAAACTCTGTAGTTGTTTCTTATCTCTAGGTCGGGGAAAATTCTTAATGGCATTTATTTTATCATTACTAGGCAAGATCCCCTGTGGTGTAATACGATGGCCCAAAAATTCAACCTCTTTTTGCAAAAATGTACATTTCTTTAACTTAATCGTCATACCCCCCTTTCTCAATGCTTCTAAAACTTTTCTAAGTAGCACCCAATGTTCCTCAAGTGTTTCTGACATTATAAGAATATCGTCTACGTATATCTCTACTTGTTCAAGCAATTCCTTTCCTAACACACTATCCAAAGCACGAATAAAGGTAGCCACTGAAATATTTAACCCAAATGGTAACACTCGAAAATTATAACAACGGCCATCAAATAGAAAGGCAGTGTATTTCCGGGATTCTTCTGAAAGCGGGACTTGCCAATAGGACGCAGTCAATCGATAGACGAAATATATCTTTTACCTTTAAACCTGTGCAACAACTCACTGATAGGTGGAGGATGATCCCGTTCTGTTACTAAATGCTTGTTTAATGTGCGAGCATCAGCACTAGTCGCACAGAATTGTCCGGTTTTATTACCACAACCAAGGGATTATTGTAAGGACTCCTTGACCTCTCTATTACCCCCCACTCTAACATTCGATTTATCTCCTTATTCACTTCATCTCTTTTGGTCAAAGGGATTGGATATGGCTTAATAAAGAAAGGCTCTTCAGACTTTACAGTAAGCTTGCACTCATAATTTTTTATCAGACCTGGTTTGTCAGAAAATACGTCCCTATATTCTTCAATTAGACATTTCAGCGTTTCTTGTTGGTCTGACGGTAATAGTTTCATACTGTTTGGGTAATTAATAACGTTTCCTTCGCTTATCTCCTGACCTTCAATCAGACTATTAATCTCACTACTCTGCCTTAACACATTTACACAAATCTGCGGTAATAGTTTGTCACAAACTCTAGCTACACCAGCATCCTTATATTTAACTCTCACATGATCTACTTCTTGTATGCCTTTCCAAACAGTCTTCTCAAAATCAACCCAGTATTCCCCACTGTCTAATTTAATCCGTAAGTTACCTTCTCCACAGTCTACCAAAGCCTTTACTTTTGTAAGCCAATCCATGCCTAAAATGCAATTTACATTCAACTTAGGGACTACATACATGGGTATTTCTACATTTACAGTCCCCATACAACCTTCCATCAACATTTCCTGCTTAATTCTCTTACTACGAGAACCAGTAGCAGTAATAACTGTCATACTACTAACGGGTAACACTTCAATTTGATTGGTGCTTTCAATTTCATTAAATAATCCCTCAGCAAGGCAAGAAACCTGTGACCCAGTGTCAATAAGAGCATCTATTTGTTTATTAAAAGCATTAATTTGCACTATGGGAACTTTATCTAAAACTTCATTCTTATCCTCCACCTCTTCCAATAAATCTTCTCGGGGATTATTCATAAAAATGGTATTAACTCCATAGCAGTTGGTACCTGGACCCACCTTCTTGTCCACCACTGCGGGGCCCATAACAGGGGTGGTCTTTAGTTTGCCTGCCCCCCATGCTGCCTTTCCCTTTCAGATTGAGGGTTCTGTTCTCTCACTTCCCCATTATCATTCCTCCTTGTGTAATTATCACGAACCCATCCCCTGATCTACCATCCCTTGACCCATTACCCCTTCTAGGGGGACTCCTGCTGCCCCTCCTATGGTGTTGATGGTGGTAATGTTGTTCATTGAATGACTCCTGGGCATCCAAGCGTCTCAACAATTCAGAAACTCTATCCACATTTACTACATCCAAAGTGGCAATTAAATTTCTTGTTTGCTGAGGTAGCCTAGCTCCTATCAAATCAATAATTCCTCCTCTCCATAAGGATGGTCTAAATACTTACAACGGATCCAACATTTATGAAAAAATCATGTTGAGTTTCCCTACCAGGTTTATAGGGCCTTCCAGTCATCAACTCTCTCTTTTCTTGAATCTGCCTGCTTGTCGACCAAAAATGTTTCAAAAAGTTTTCTTTAAACAGCTTGTAGTCAGTCACTTCCCTAGCTTGTCTATCACCCCATGCCCTAGCATAAGACTTTAGATGTTTACCCACAAGTGCAATTTTCTTATTGTCGGGTAACAAATTAAAATAGTCTGATCTTTCAAAATTATCTATAAATTCAATAGGGTGAAGCCTCCCACTATCATCATAGAATTCAAATTCTTCTTTTACATCGACACTGAAATTTGGATTACCTGTTAAGGGAACCTGACTTAACTGAATCTGTAACCCAGTAACCTTTTTTCTAACTGATTTACATTACTTTCTAATCCACGCGCTAACTGTTCCTGTTGATTTACCAATGTTAACATTTTTCCCTATACCAACACTTCCTGTCTCAACTCATTAGCTTTAACATCATTAGCTTGGAATAAAGCAACATATTCCTCCCTCATCTTATCACAATTTTCACTGACTTCCTTCACCTCTTTATAAATCAAATTTTCACATTCAGCCTTATTCTGTTCACAAAATTTTGTAACTTTCTCAAATTTCTCCTGACATTCTGTTACTACCTTCCCCAATTTAGAATCTAAATTGTTAATATCTTCCTTGAATTGAGAGCTAAAACCCTGAAATTGCTCTGTGATTTTAACATCAAAACATTTAGTCAATTCAGAGAATTTGCTCTCAAAATCAAATTCATTTTTAAACTCAGAAAACTTACTGTCAAACTTACTATCAATTTCGGAAAACTGAGACTTAATTTCAGAAAATTTGTTATCGAATTTACCATTGATTTCAAACTGAGAATTAATTTCAGAAAATTTGCTATCGAATCTGGCTACAAAAGACTCTAGAATTGCTTGTAGGTTCTGACTATCAGCCATTTTTAGTATTTAGCCAAATCAATATAAAAAACAAAATCAAGGAAAATTAAAATCTTTCCAATCTGCCACACATTAACATGCAAAATAAATCACTTGAATATTCAGTGCCGTACTTACAGTTATTCCTCACTTTTGTATCACATTAAATTTCCCTTAGAAGCTCTTATTTAACTATTAAACACCACACTGACTTCAAACACTTAACCACACTTTTCACAATTCACTGTAGGAAGACGATTTTGAGGCCGAAGGAAATCCACTCGTCGTCGGAAGATTACATCCGATTCCCGATGGAAAAATCTCCGCCTTAGGCCGAAGTAGGTCAGCTTGCCGTCAAATCCGTGTCGTCTGTACAACCTCTACGTGTCTAGCCGGTCGAAATTTCCTCGCAATTTTCTGCAGATTCTTTTTAGAAGATAAACATCCCACAGATGTTTAAGAACTTCTCGTCATGTCAACGGTCGCCATGTTAAGGTTCTTTGGTGGGTTAATTACTGCATTAATTACTTTAAAAAGTCCACCAAACAAGTTATGTTGAGATGTTCGTTTATTTTGAACAAATCAAAACAAGTCTGCGACATTCACAAGCATAGTTGTTACAATCCAAAGATGCAATACTGACTTACTGAATACTTGCATGAATGTCTCTGTAACACTGAATTAATACTTAATGCAAAACTAAACTCTCTGTCCAGGCGATCTGTTTATAGAGTCTATCGAATTACGAGAATTCTTCAAAGGCATCCGCCCGATATTTCTCGATCATTAACAATCACTCAAACAATCAAACATATTAAAAACAATCGGAATTGATACAAAATTAATTAATAACATTACAAAATGATTAGAAATGGTAATTAGAGATACTTAAATACAAAATTATTTACAGAAATCCTTTCAAATGGTGGAAAATTGTCCTGTAGACATCGTAAATTACAGTAATACATGGAAATACAAACTTTTAAGAAATACTCTTGCACCATTCGGTTATTAAACATATTAAATCGTCTTTAAATAATTTTCTTACCTAAAACAAAGTCTATATACACTTATTTACAAGAATTTACAAAATAAACATATCAAATCACTTTCAAGCAAACTTTGGCTCACTACAAATATTTCACACAGTCCAATACTATTCAAAATACAGGTATTAGGGCTGTTACAAGTTGTACTGTTTAATATATTGTCCTCCATCAGTCATTGTGAAAATACCGGCTGCCGGAAAAATACATTTATAGACACTCAGACGAGAGGGGAAAATTCAAGCATGCTCACTTGTTGAAACGGGTATTATTTAATTTTTTGCTTTCTTGGATTGGCTAGAATTTTTTTTTTTTTTTGAAACTTTCATTTTGTCTGATATAAAGCATTACTAGTTCATATGCAATGACAAGAGGGATATCTGGTACGTTTTCGCTTTTTTGCTGGAATACATGTAGGTCAGAATAAAATATACAATTTCGAGAAGTTGCTCCATTGAAACCTTATTAATTAAGAGAATGTAAATGTGTATTGCTATTATACAACCAGATGGCTATGAGAGGAAGGGTTACCGACTTGATAGATTGTTTGCAAAGTTTTAACTTCACTCCTGATTTTCCCGGTTTCGGTAATGTAAATTTATACCTAACCACAGTGCTTGGTAACTACACTGGTAGTACCCGGAAAAACAAACTCTCAGTCTGTGACTGTGGCATATTGGTTTTGAAGTTCAGTGAAATAAGTTAAGTAGAAATTAGTAATAAGCTTTTATAAACAGAATAACTACAGTATCAGAATGACGGCATAGATGAGGAAAAATACTACAGCTGTGGCATATATTTGGTTGAATTCATTTTGTACAACCCTGTATACCGATTTTTTTATTTTTTTTTTTTTGTAGAGATTTGAATGTGGATTACGTAGAGGTGATGGGAATGGGATTTAATTAAACATGGATTTTTAATTTTGATGTATATTTTTTTAATTTTCTGATGTAACAAAATGAACATATTTATTGCGTAGTGTGTACAGATTTTTCATTTGTCTGGTGTTGGATCAGTGGATGGTCTACAATAATGTATCGGCAGTAAACGCAATACCGCATATTTGGAAACTCTTTTAATTCGCAGTGTCTGTTGATGATGTACTGTTTCTGCTTGAGCAGCTCCCTCAGCTCTCCGCTGCTCAGGTCGTGCGCCGTCCGTCCCTCGTTGTTCCTCGCCGTCCTGTCCGCCCCGGCCTCCAGCAGCGCTCTCACCACGGCGGAGTCACCCTCATAGGCTGCGCAGTGCAGCGGCGTCCGACCAACATCGTCCCTCGAGTTGACGTCTGTGGTCTCCCTGATAAATATCTAGTCGCTCTGCATAATTTTGAATATTCAGAAACAACAACAAAAAAATTTCACCAATTCAATACTAGGTGGCTTTTGTTTTACTGTTCTATTATCTATTTAGTGCCTTGTGTCTGCTATGAATGCTCCTGAAAGCAAACACCAATTTGAAATCAAATTGTAGGAATATTATACGGCGGTTTACCGTCTGTCGGTAGTTTTGCACTGTCACTTACCCGAATAGTATCAGTTCAAGGAGATAGCAGGAAAGCAGGGACAAACGTTAGTTAAAAGAACAAAACATAAAGAAAAGACAGATGATAATAATGAGGTGAGAAGGCTGAAGCGGCTGGAAAGAATACAACATAAGAGAGGGAGAAAGTAGAAATGCAGTTGTGCACACTTCGAACAAATAGACGAGAAATCAGCAGCAACAAAGGAGAAGTTAAACACTCGTCTTAAAAACACTATGACCGGAACAAGGAATGATGAGCAATAAATTTATAGGACTGCGAAAATAATTTAAGGAACACAATTGGTGGCCACTAAGAATTACAATCCCGCAGTGTTTTCAATCCCGCGGGATTGGCGCCAACAGTTTTTCAACTAATATTTCTAAAACATAGGTACTTAAAGTGTTAACAAATTAAAAAGTAAACATCAGTTAATTAAATTAATAAATCAATTTTAAAATTAAATGATACAAGTTAACATTATTTTAATTGGGAAAATGATATTAAAATTTTTAGCCTGTCTTAAGAATATTTCGAGCTTTACATTTGAATAAAATCTAAACCAGTTTTTAAATAAATAATCAAAAATGCAAAATATTCAGTGTTAAAAGTCATATTATGTACCTTACAATAATTCATATCAATTTTAAAACATGGTATGCATAATGGCCAAGTCATCAGAGTTTTTTTTTTTAATTAACGATCTGCAACACCGAGAGAAAGCATTTTATTTAACAAAGTTAATGTAGGTACAATAGACTTGGCTCAGAACAAGATCTCATAACTTTTTGTCACTGCATAACCACGAGACTTCACCTATTTTTACAAGAATTGTTTTGGTGGGATTCATTATTATGTCTCCTGATCTGGATTGATCTTGTAGTTATGTAAGAAAGGAGACTTTCTCGGCATATGATTGCAATTACGTCCTCACGGGTGTATCGCCGGATTGCGTTGTAAATACACGAAATTTCTCACGTGTGAAGACGGCGGAGCAGCCGTCGATGTATGATGTTTTTACAACACAATTCGGCGATACACCCGTGAATATTACATTATAACTTTTGATGCATTTAGTCGAAATAATAACAAGGAGTTGAAAGGATGCATGCTATTCACTCAGATATAATGTATTGTGGCGACTGACCGGCAGTGCAGCTCTAAGGTTATTCAGACTTCAGAAAAAAGCAGTGAGAATTGTATTTAACCTTCCTTCTCACAGTCACTGTAAAATATTTTTCTTCATTTTGGTGTAATGACTCTACCAGCTATATTTACCTTTCAGTGCTTAATGTATATTAAGGAGAACTATGACAAATATGAACTGTTAGGTGTGAGTCATATTTACAGTACTAGAAATAGAGATAACATAGGTTTCTTCAGGTGTGGGTATAGTTGCACTCAAAAAATTTCTACTATGTATCCATCAAGCTTTTTAATGCCATACCAATGAAAATAAGATTACTTCCAAATAAATTCAGGAATGTAATAAAAAAAATTACTTGTTAATAACTGTTTATATAAAATTGAAGATTTTTATGAGGTAGCAGCTAACATGATATAAATTTGGAATATTTATAATGCATTGATGTATTAATTTTTACTGTCTTTGTAATGCTACAGATGTTCTCTGTAGTTTATACAATAAATAAATATACAAATATACAAAATATACGAAACCATATGAAAAGGAACACAATTCAGCACCTTAAAGAGATTATTTCAAGTCAAGATGAAATCATTAACTTCTTAAGGAAGAAGTAAATGATATTAAGGATAAAGTGAAATATTTAACTCATCCTGTAGTTGCGGAAGCATACTGTGAAAATGGACACATGTTAATGGCCGGCGTAGCGTTTTTTGTATTTGTATTTGTATTTATTGGTCCCTTAGCATCATACATAGTACAAAGTACAAATGAAATGGGATAAGTCAAAAATAGTCTGTACGCAGATAGACAGTACATTCTCTCTCTCTCTCTCACCCACACACACACACACACACAGAACATACATCAAAGAAGACAATGGATCTCGAAGTGAAGCTTTTCAATAAGTTTGACGTGTTAAACTTGTAAAGTGATGTGCAGTTAGACAACATTCAGATCAAAACTACAAGATGTGCATCAAACATGCAGAAAAGCAACACACTGAACAGTGTTTCGAAATGTAAACAGGACAATAATTGAAAGATTCTACTTTTGTGTGACAGTCAAGGCAGATATTACTCGAAAATTTTAAGAGAGAAATTGGGCTCTTCTTACAGTATAGAAGCAATAATCAAGCCAAAAGCTCCTATCGAAGAAGTGACTAAAAACATTGACAAATTGAGCCAAGTCTGCTGTTACAAAGACAATGTAGTAGTAATGGCTGGGACAAATAACATAGAAGATAGCTATAAAGGTCTTTGCAGTGCACAAAATTCTGTTACATCCTTTGTTAATGCATGAAGCAAACTAACGAATGTAATTTTACATCCAATTCCACTCAGATATGATGTCCCAAATGTAAACTTGAAAATTAAATCAGCTAATAAATACTTCTGGAAGTCCATCAACTCAAGAAAAAATCTCTACTGTGATCGAGTCACTATTAATTTTGAGATTGAAAGATTGAACAGAAGACAATTTACAAGTCATGGGCTGCACATGAACAAATTTGGAAAAGAACATGTATGCAACAGAATTGTGGAGTTAATTAAACAAAATCAGAATGTATACAAGAAGGAAACTTGCAAGAAGGAAATGAAACAAACTTTACTAGACAGTTGGGTTTATGGAAAACCAAAGGACAGTAACAACTTCATTGTATCCTCCAAATCAAAATCATGGGGGCAAATGAATGCTGAAACACAACCTCTTCAAAAACATGTGAATAAAGTATGTGACCATCCAGAAGAAGGAAATCAGTGACTGAAGCAATCAACATAGAAGATATTTTTTTTTGGTACAGTAAGTGAATCATTAGAAATGCCATTAGAAATCAACAAGGGACCCCAAAGTTTTTTTTTTTAAATGAAAAACCAAGCAATTTTTAACTGTTTATCCTGCATCATAATGTTCAATCACTTACCAATAAGTTAACATAATTGGAAGAACTACTCCAGTATAGGCTAAATCTTGATGTAATATGTATCACGGAACACTGGTTAAGTGGTGATGAAATTAATTTGGTTTCATTACCAGGATACAAACTAGCCAGCTGTTTCTGTAGAAAAACTTCTAAACATGGAAGTACTGCTATTTTTGTCAAGCAACACATTAAATATCAAAATATCTTAAAATGCATTAAACTCTCTGTAGAGAAGAATTTTGAAGCTTGTGCAACTCTTTTGCTTCAAACCAACATAGTAGTTATAAATATCTGTAGACCACCAGATGGAAAATTGCCAACTTTCCTTACACAATTGGAGTCATTATTAAATAATGTGACTGCACCCAATAAAACATTAGTGCTTTGTGGTGATTTCAATATTAACTTCCTCCAAGACAGTAGGGAAAAGTCAGATTTATTGAATATGGTCAAATCCTTCAACTTAATACCAAAAATAGACTCCCCAACCAGGATATCAAACTACAAGAATACTCTTCTTGACCAGGTGTTTGTAATAGAGACAAGTCTCTTCTGAAAAGGGGAAGTAATAAGTATGGGCTACAGTGACCATGAAGCACAACTCATATCACTGAAGATAAAAAAAGTAAAAACACAAATTGTAAAAATATTGTTTATCGGAGAAATTTTTGTGAGGATAACATACGCGTGTTTAACTTACTTCTATCACATGAATACTTGAAAGATGTCTAGGATTAAATACATGCAAATGACATCTTTAATGTATTTCACAGTACTTTTCTACACTACTTCAACCTGGCTTTTCCCAAAAAGAGGAAATATGTGGCAGAAAGAACTAGTAAAAACTAGGTTACCACCGGCATAAAAATATCGGGAGAAAGAAACCGTTTCTTACAGAATTACTGTAAACAAAACCAAGTGAATCAAAATTTTTCAAACTATAAGAAATTTATAAAAGGTAATTCGACAAGCAAAAATTATGGCAAATGATAATTATAAAAAACTCTTCCAACAAACCACAGCAATGTGGCATATTATTAGATGACAAACTGAACGAAAGAACATCAAATTATGTACTGATAATTCAGTAATTAGTGACCCCAAAGTAATAGCTGAAGAATTCACTAACTATTTTACTTCTTTGGCTGAAAAATTAATTAAAACGAACTGCAGTAAGCAAAGTAAAGATGTTCCAAGTCTTTCCACAATATCTAGTGCCACAATGTACCTAACTGAAACAAACCCTGACGAAATTTTTTAAAAATCATAATGACATTAAAAAATAGTTATTCATGTGGACTAGATGAGGTCCCAGATTTCATATTGAAAACCTGTGCTAATTATGTAGCTGCCCCTCCGGCAAAAATCTTCAACATATCTGTACAAACTAAAACTTTTCCAGAAGTACTCAATACTGCAACAGTGACTCCACTGTTAAAAAAGGACCTCCTGATCAGTTGGCAAATTATAGACCTGTATCCCAATTAAGTGTTTTTTCAAAAATATTAGAAAAACTCTTCCTTGACAGACTCCTTAAGATTATCAACAAATATGCACCACTTTCTACCCAGCAGCATGGATTCAGGAAAAATAAACCTTCTCATACAGCAATCTTTGAATTCTTAAATTCTGTTTTAAAAGCTTTGGATGGAAATGATATGGCTGCAGGTATTTTCCTAGACCTATCATAGGCATTTGATGTAATATCACGGTATGCTATTACCAAAACTGGAAAAAAATGGGGATAAGAGGGACTGCAACAAACTGGATATAGTCGTACCTTGAAAACCGTAAACAAAGAGTGTCTGTTGACTATGAAACAACATACCAGAAAAATTGAACAAGGGAAAAATTTACCTCAGATGAACAGTTTGTTAAGTATGATGTACCCCAAGGTTCGGTGTTAGGACCTATTTTGTTTCTAATTTATATAGATGACCTAACTGGGAATATCGATCCAAAAGATGCAGTTCAGTTTGCAGATGACACAAGTGTTTTATTTACCTCCCCAAAAAAATTAAAAATTTAGAATTAACAGCAAATAAAACCATGAGTGAGTTGAAAAACTGGTTTGACGCAAATAATTTAATCTTGAATGAGGAAAAAACAGTGTGTTTGAATTTTTGTCTACCTCATTCTGCTAACAAAAACAATATTCAAGTAAACATAAGTGAAAAAGATCTAAAAAATGTAAATGAAACCAAATTCTTGAGATTATGGGTACAACAGAACATGAAATGGGATGCTCACATAAGAAAATTAACTAAAAGACTGTCTACAGTGTGCTACAGACTAAGAATTCTTAGGGATACCACTAGTATTAGTACAGTAATGCAAGTATACTACGCCCATTTCCACTCACTGGTCAGATATGGAATTATTTTCTGGGGTAGCTCATCACAAAGCACTGATATATTTAGGATGCGAAAAAGAGCAGTGAGAACCATATGTCGCCTAAAAAGACAAGAATCCTGTAGAACACATTTAATTAACCTCGCAATTCTAATTGATCCATGTCTGTACATCTATGAAACAGTTCTTTTCACAAGAGAGTACCTCCTAAGAAACAATAAACTAATAAAAAATGATATGGTACATAATTACCTCACTATAGGACATTCAGACATCCACAAAACGTTTTACAGGACTACTACATATCAAAAAAGTATTTTAAATTCGGGAATAACACTCTATAATAAAATACCAGAAGAAGTAAAAAATGCTTCCTGTAGCTCATTTAAAATGTAACTAAAGGCATTTCTAGTGAGGCACAGCTTTTCTATTAGTAAATATATGGACTCAAAAAAAAAAAAAAAAAAAAAAAAAAAAGGGTTTTAGGATTCCTTCAAATTTTGTTTTCTTCAACTATTGTATTGATAAATTCTCTTCATGTACACTTGTTTTGTCATTGTATTATAAATCATGTATATAAGTCCCATTATCTCATAATAATATGTAACATCTAATCATCAAAATGACTTATCCAATGTCAAATGTGCATCTGTACTATAAATTGACTAAATGAATCAATAAAAAATCAAATGAAATGAAATCAAACACCCCTGCCCCCACAGAGCCCAGCGTAGCTTTCCAGCCAACCCCTCCCTCCCTCCCTAGACCGAGGCACGTAGTTTATGGACGCCCCTCAATCTCTTACCCTCAAATAAAAACCTTCTTACTGCTTAACGCCTGGTAAGAAGAGTTTATTCCTGGTCATGTTGATAATTAATCTCTTCATACTACTCTTATACCATGGACTGGAACAAATTACGAAGAAAAATAATTTAACAAAAATGCTAAAACAATTTAAACTTGAAATAGTAATAGTAGACAGCTACAAGAAGAGGGAAAAATGCGTGTGTAGAGAAGCTGCCACCAGAGAGTACGCACCATCGCAATTAAATTAAAATAAATCTTCAACTAAAGTAAACAATGAGAAAAGGAAAGATTGTGGGTTTAGTCGGCAAAGTGAGAAGGATGGTTGGGACATGCCATCAGATCGTGGGAAATACAACGTACACACGACAAGAAAGCCAAATTGTGGAGAAATAAAATTTACCTGCTACCA
>JARYHS010008075.1:111415134-111508379 GCA_031002005.1 Vandiemenella viatica | reverse complement strand
ATATTCAGTGCCGTACTTACAGTTATTCCTCACTTTTTGTATCACATTAATTTCCCTTAGAAGCTCTTATTTAACTATTAAACACCACACTGACTTCAAACACTTAGCCACACTTTTCACATTCACTGTAGGAAGACGATTTTGAGGCCGAAGGAAATCCACTCGTCGTCGGAAGATTACATCCGATTCCGATGGAAAAATCTCCGCCTTAGGCCGAAGTAGGTCAGCTTGCCGTCAAATCCGGTGTCTGTACAACCTCTACGTGTCTAGCCGGTCGAAATTTCCTCGCAACTTTCTGCAGATTCTTTTTAGAAGATAAACATCCCACAGATGTTTAAGAACTTCTCGTCATGTCAACGGTCGCCATGTTAAGGTTCTTTGGTGGGTTAATTACTGGCATTAATTACTTTAAAAAGTCCACCAAACAAATGTTAAGTTGAGATGCTCGTTTTATTTTTCAATCAAACAAGTTCAGCGACATTCACAAGCATAGTTGTTACAATCCAAAGATGCTGTCAACTAACAACTGAATGAATGTCTCTGTAACACTGATATGAATACTTAATGCAAAACTAAAAACTCTGTCCAGGCGATCTGTTTATATAGAGTCTATCGAATTTACGAGAATTCTTCAAAGGCATCCGCCCGATATTTCTCGATCATTAACAATCACTCAAACAATCAAACATATTAAAAACAATCGGAATTGATACAAAATTAATTAATAACATTACAAAATGATTAGAAATGGTAATTAGAGATACTTAAATACAAAATTATTTACAGAAATCTTTTCAAATGGTGGAGAAATTGTCCTGTAGACATCGTAACTTACATTAATATATGTAATTACAAACTTTTAAGAATTCTCTTGCACCATTCGGTTCTTAAACATATTAAATGGTCTTTAAATACTTTTCTTACATAAAATAAAGTCTATATACACTGATTTACAAGAATTTACAAAATAAACATATCAAATCGCTTTCAAGCAAACTTTAGGTCACTACAAATATTTCCTACAGTACAATGCTATTCAAAATTCAGGTATCAGGGGCTGTTACAACCCCTCCCCAGGATTCACTTAATTTTACACAGTTAAAATTGATTGAATCCGTCATGAATCCAAGCAGGTTGAATGTACACATAATGCAGACACGAACAGATTAAAATCAATCAACCATAATGACTTTTACAATGAACAAATACAATTCTTCATCACATACAACATCTGCACATAGTCCATGACACTGATTTTGTTTACAATAATTGTCTTTTCCCAGATCCAATCATTTTTTTTCCTTTACTGTTTTGAACAACAAACGTTCAATGCCATCACCTTAAGTTACAATTATTTTCACTCCAAATTACACACTTGATGTCTGCTTGTTTATGACAACAGTCTATTTACATTTTACAGCTGATAATTTGTCATCACAATGTAGAAAGTCACAACATCACGAAAACATCAAAAGTTTCTACACAAAACTGTCACAAATTGCTTTATACCGTGAAATGTTTACATTTTAAACATTCTGTATTATTACATCTGCATCTTAACTTAAGTACTCACACAAACTATTTACATACATCAATTGATAAACTTATTTACAAAATTAGATATTTACACATATAGGGGCACATTTCATAAGTGACCACTTATTCATAAAAGGGTTTCAGGGCTTCAACATTATACACCCCCTTACATTTACCACTCTCAGGGTCAATTAGTTCATAAGAGTTTTTCCTTGGTATAGACTCTATCCTGAAAGGGCCTTCAAACAAACGGTTAAACTTACGAGTCTCTTGTCGCAAAGCTGATGACTTACTATGAACTTCAACTAACACCAAATCACCCACTTTATATTCTATACACTTCTGACCTTCATCATGCCTTTTCTTTCTCCTTGTTGCCTTTCCTTTAAATTTTAAGAGCTAAAGCTACCTTTTCCTCATATTTGGAAAACTAACACATTCTCGAATTAATCTGTTAGCCGGTTTCTTAAACATCAGCTCAACGGGTGGTATTTCAGTTGTATCACTAGGTATAGAGTTAATTACATTTTCAAAATTTTCTACTTCACATGCCCACTTACTGTGTTGGTCTGTACAATATGTCCTAAACCAACGTCCTATTTCCCTCATTAGGCGTTCTACGGGATTTCCTGCTGGATGATAAGCAGAAGTATGTATAACTTCTATCCCTTCTTGTTCAAGTTTTTCTGTCCACACTTGACTAGTGAATTGCGGTGCATTGTCCGAAAGCACCCTCTTAGGTTTACCTACCTTCTGACAATATTCATCAATAACCTTTCTGACCTAAAATTTTAGCCGTAGACTTCTTTACAGGGTAAAGTTTAACGAATTTGGAAAAAACATCAAATAAAACTAAAACTTGGGTCACCCCTCCCCGAGACATGGGTAGCGGGCCAAGAACATCAGCAGAAACTAATTCCAATACACTACTTGGGATGATATTTTGCATTTTCCCCACTCGTTTAACACTATCTATTTTAGATTTTTGACACACTTGACAAGATTTTAATAGCTTCGAAATCTTCCTTCTCATATTATAGAAATATGTATCTTCCCTTAACACTCGGTAACACTTGGATGGCCCATAATGCCCATAACTATAGTGGTGATGCCAAACAATTTTTTCAACCAAACTTTCTGGAAGCCATAACTTCCAATCATCCTCATCTTCACTAGTCCTTCTAAACAATACTTCCCCATGCAAAGTATAATATTTCTGAAGCTTATCTCTGTGTTCTGGGCTATCAAGATTAGTTTTTACTTCTACTATAGCTACATCTTTGTCCTGTTCGTCTTTGATTTGTCGCAAGGAACACTTAACCTCAGTTTCATACGGTACTCCTTTTAGATAAGCAATTCTAACCTCAGTCTGTGGTCCTAGACATCGCTTTCAGAATCTAGACCTAACGGTAGACGTGACAAAGCATCTGCAACTTGATTTTTACTAGCAGGTCTATACCGAATCTCTAAATTATATTCCTGCAGAACCAATGCCCAACGGGTTAACCGACTGTGGACTAACTTACATTCTAATAAAAATGAAAGAGCCTTATGGTCTGTATATACAATAATTTTTCTACCTAACAGTAGGTACCTAAACTTAGTCAAACCCCACAAAATAGATAAGGCCTCCCGTTCAGTAATTGTGTATCTAGTTTCAGCTGGCTGCAGTTTTCTACTGGCAAAAGCAATAGTCCTAAAATCCGGTTCTCCATTGATTTCCACTTCCTGGAAGACATGTACTCCTAAGCCGTAGTCAGAACTATCTGCGGCAAGGCAAAAATCTAGATCCCAATCTGGATAATAGAGGATATTGGAATTACACAAGTCATCTTTGATTTTTTGAAAATCTCTTTCACATTCTGAGGACCACACCCACCTGACACTTTTTTTACCAAATCTCTTAAGGCTGGACTATTTAAAGCTTGTCCCTGAAGAAATCTCCTATAGTATTCACACAATCCAAAGAAACTCTGTAGTTGTTTCTTATCTCTAGGTCGGGGAAAATTCTTAATGGCATTTATTTTATCATTACTAGGCAAGATCCCCTGTGGTGTAATACGATGGCCCAAAAATTCAACCTCTTTTTGCAAAAATGTACATTTCTTTAACTTAATCGTCATACCCCCCTTTCTCAATGCTTCTAAAACTTTTCTAAGTAGCACCCAATGTTCCTCAAGTGTTTCTGACATTATAAGAATATCGTCTACGTATATCTCTACTTGTTCAAGCAATTCCTTTCCTAACACACTATCCGAAGCACGAATAAAGGTAGCCACTGAAATATTTAACCCAAATGGTAACACTCGAAAATTATAACAACGGCCATCAAATAGAAAGGCAGTGTATTTCCGGGATTCTTCTGAAAGCGGGACTTGCCAATAGGACGCAGTCAAATCGATAGACGAAATATATCTTTTACCTTTAAACCTGTGCAACAACTCACTGATAGGTGGAGGATGATCCCGTTCTGTGACTAAATGCTTGTTTAATGTGCGAGCATCCAGCACTAGTCGCACAGAATTGTCCGGTTTTATTACCACAACCAAGGGATTATTGTAAGGACTCCTTGACCTCTCTATTACCCCCCACTCTAACATTCGATTTATCTCCTTATTCACCTCATCTCTTTTGGTCAAAGGGATTGGATATGGCTTAATAAAGAAAGGCTCTTCAGACTTTACAGTAAGCTTGCACTCATAATTTTTTATCAGACCTGGTTTGTCAGAAAATACGTCCCTATATTCTTCAATTAGACATTTCAGCGTTTCTTGTTGGTCTGACGGTAATAGTTTCATACTGTTTGGGTAATTAATAACGTTTCCTTCGCTTATCTCCTGACCTTCAATCCGATTATTAATCTCACTACTCTGCCTTAACACATTTACACAAATCTGCGGTAATAGTTTGTCACAAACTCTAGCTACACCAGCATCCTTATATTTAACCCTCACATGATCTACTTCGTGTATGCCTTTCCAAACAGTCTTCTCAAAATCAACCCAGTATTCCCCACTGTCTAATTTAATCCGTAAGTTACCTTCTCCACAGTCTACCAAAGCCTTTACTTTTGTAAGCCAATCCATGCCTAAAATGCAATTTACATTCAACTTAGGGACTACATACATGGGTATTTCTACATTTACAGTCCCCATACAACCTTCCATCAACATTTCCTGCTTAATTCTCTTACTACGAGAACCAGTAGCAGTAATAACTGTCATACTACTAACGGGCAACACTTCAATTTGATTGGTGCTTTCAATTTCATTAAATAATCCCTCAGCAAGGCAAGAAACCTGTGACCCAGTGTCAATAAGAGCATCTATTTGTTTATTAAAAGCATTAATTTGCACTATGGGAACTTTATCTAAAACTTCATTCTTATCCTCCACCTCTTCTAATAAATCTTCTCGGGGATTATTCATAAAAATGGTATTAACTCCATAGCAGTTGGTACCTGGACCCACCTTCTTGTCCACCACTGCGGGGCCCATAACAGGGGTGGTCTTTAGTTTGCCTGCCCCCCATGCTGCCTTTCCCTTTCAGATTGAGGGTTCTGTTCTCTCACTTCCCCATTATCATTCCTCCTTGTGTAATTCTCCCGAACCCATCCCCTGGATCTACCATCCCTTGACCCATTACCCCTTCTAGGGGGACTCCTGCTGCCCCTCCTATGGTGTTGATGGTGGTAATGTTGTTCATTGAATGACTCCTGGGCATCCAAGCGTCTCAACAATTCCGAAACTCTATCCACATTTACTACATCCAAAGTGGCAATTAAATTTCTTGTTTGCTGAGGTAGCCTAGCCCCTATCAAATCAATAAATTCCTCCTCTCCATAAGGATGGTCTAAATACTTACAACGGATCCAACATTTATGAAAAAAATCATGTTGAGTTTCCCTACCAGGTTTATAGGGCCTTCCAGTCATCAACTCTCTCTTTTCTTGAATCTGCCTGCTTGTTGACCAAAAATGTTTCAAAAAGTTTTCTTTAAGCAGCTTGTAGTCAGTCACTTCCCTAGCTTGTCTATCACCCCATGCCCTAGCATAAGACTTCAGATGTTTACCCACAAGTGCAATTTTCTTATTGTCGGGTAACAAATTAAAATAGTCTGATCTTTCAAAATTATCTATAAATTCAATAGGGTGAAGCCTCCCACTATCATCATAGAATTCAAATTCTTCTTTTACATCGACACTGAAATTTGGATTACCTGTTAAGGGAACCTGACTTAACTGAATCTGTAACCCAGTAACCTTTTTTTCTAACTGATTTACATTACTTTCTAATCCACGCGCTAACTGTTCCTGTTGATTTACCAATGCGTTAACATTTTTCCCTATACCAAACACTTCCTGTCTTAACTCATTAGCTTTAACATCATTAGCTTGGAATAAAGCAACATATTCCTCCCTCATTTTATCACAATTTTCACTGACTTCCTTCACCTCTTTATAAATTAAATTTTCACATTCAGCCTTATTCTGTTCACAAAATTTTGTAACTTTCTCAAATTTCTCCTGACATTCTGTTACTACCTTCCCCAATTTAGAATCTAAATTGTTAATATCTTCCTTGAATTGAGAGCTAAAACCCTGAAATTGCTCTGTGATTTTAACATCAAAACATTTAGTCAATTCAGAGAATTTGCTCTCAAAATCAAATTCATTTTTAAACTCAGAAAACTTACTGTCAAACTTACTATCAATTTCGGAAAACTGAGACTTAATTTCAGAAAATTTGTTATCGAATTTACCATTGATTTCTGCAAACTGAGAATTAATTTCAGAAAATTTGCTATCGAATCTGGCTACAAAAGACTCTAGAATTGCTTGTAGGTTCTGACTATCAGCCATTTTTAGTATTTAGCCAAATCAATATAAAAAACAAAATCAAGGAAAATTAAAATCTTTCCAATCTGCCACACATTAACATGCAAAATAAATCACTTGAATATTCAGTGCCGTACTTACAGTTATTCCTCACTTTTGTATCACATTAAATTTCCCTTAGAAGCTCTTATTTAACTATTAAACACCACACTGACTTCAAACACTTAACCACACTTTTCACAATTCACTGTAGGAAGACGATTTTGAGGCCGAAGGAAATCCACTCGTCGTCGGAAGATTACATCCGATTCCCGATGGAAAAATCTCCGCCTTAGGCCGAAGTAGGTCAGCTTGCCGTCAAATCCGTGTCGTCTGTACAACCTCTACGTGTCTAGCCGGTCGAAATTTCCTCGCAACTTTCTGCAGATTCTTTTTAGAAGATAAACATCCCACAGATGTTTAAGAACTTCTCGTCATGTCAACGGTCGCCATGTTAAGGTTCTTTGGTGGGTTAATTACTGCATTAATTACTTTAAAAAGTCCACCAAACAAATGTTAAGTTGAGATGCTCGTTTTATTTTTCAATCAAAACAAGTCAGCGACATTCACAAGCATAGTTGTTACAATCCAAAGATGCTGTCAACTAACAACTGAATGAATGTCTCTGTAACACTGAATGAATACTTAATGCAAAACTAAAAACTCTGTCCAGGCGATCTGTTTATATAGAGTCTATCGAATTTACGAGAATTCTTCAAAGGCATCCGCCCGATATTTCTCGATCATTAACAATCACTCAAACAATCAAACATATTAAAAACAATCGGAATTGATACAAAATTAATTAATAACATTACAAAATGATTAGAAATGGTAATTAGAGATACTTAAATACAAAATTATTTACAGAAATCTTTTCAAATGGTGGAAAATTGTCCTGTAGACATCGTAACTTACATTAATATATGTAATTACAAACTTTTAAGAAATTCTCTTGCACCATTCGGTTCTTAAACATATTAAATGGTCTTTAAATACTTTTCTTACATAAAATAAAGTCTATATACACTGATTTACAAGAATTTACAAAATAAACATATCAAATCGCTTTCAAGCAAACTTTAGGTCACTACAAATATTTCCTACAGTACAATGCTATTCAAAATTCAGGTATCAGGGCTGTTACAATGTGTCCTAATGTCTCAACATGTACTTCAGATTTCAGCTTTTACGCTGTGGAAACCAATTATATATCTATATTTTCTGTGTGATGCTGGAACGAACAGATATATTCCAGAGACAGATATGTGTATGTAGTATGTATTAATGTCCAGGTGTTATATGTTTCGATTATCGAGCAGCAGCTTTAGCAGATGTTATGATTAGAATGAAACACAGCCTGGATCAAAATGCAAACTAACATTCCTTAACACAGCATCCAATTCTCCCCATTCTGAATGTTGTTGTAAAGACAGATTTTTTTAAAAAGCTTTCGCTTTAACCACTGAGCTACCAGGAAGTTCACAAAATGAGAACTGCTGCTGCATATTTAAATACAAATTAACTGTAATAACACTAAAAATTTAAAAATAAAATAATTGTTTAAAAAACATAAAAACCGCCTTCAAAAAATGGTACTAAAAATTTTAAAATAACTTTATACAATGCTTATAAGAAAGTAAATCTAAATGGACAATATTTTACATTACTGTTATTGAAATTTTTACATTAATTAGTTATTTTTGGAGTCGGTTCCAGCCAAAATAAGAAAAATTAAAAGATAAAAACAATAATAAATAACAATTATACATAAAAAATCATGTTACTACTTACCTACAATTAAGTCTAGAAACATTTTTCAACAAAACTGAAACATTTAGATGATACATCGATATTATACTAACTATAAAGTATTTACTGCATGATGCAGCCTACCAACTGACACTATAGCGCCAGAGATATGCCTGGATGACTAATGAGGCTGAGCCACAGATAAAATGCCATTAATTTGTTTCCCTAAGCTGTCTCTCGCAATAAAACTACCTTCCTCACGACATGCTGTAAAATATTTGGAATTTTTATTCGTACTCTTGGTTCGCCTCGAACACCAAATAAAGTTCAATAATTCGATCTGCGCGATCTGACAGCTGGCACCGACTCCAAAAATAACTAATTAATGTAAAAATTTCAATAACAGTAATGTAAAATATTGTCCATTTAGATTTACTTTCTTCTAAGCATTGTATAAAGTTATTTTAAAATTTTTAGTACCATTTTTTGAAGGCGGTTTTTATGTTTTTTAAACAATTTTTTTTATAGAACCGTTCCAACACCACAGCGATTACAAACTTCTGTTTCGCTTCAGTGAAGGTCATTTAGTAACAGATCAAGCACAGCAACTGCGTTTGTACTTTCCTGACTATTGTTTCGTCTAGTTCGGATCAGTGGTAGACCTTATTTGGTACCAGCAAACTGGCATCACACCTCGATCAGTGTCGCTGAGCCTTTTATAAAATGTTACTTATACTGCAGTAACAGTAGAGGTGATTCTAATCGTTGGTAGCATGAGTGTACGATATAGTCGGTGAAGCTAACTGCGCAACCCGCACTACAGCTCCCCGTGACGGAATGCACGTGACAGCTAGCACCACGCTGGTAGTGAGTGATTAATGCAGCACACTTCACACGCACTCGTCATACATTAGCGTCAGAAAGAGAGAGAACGAGAATCCAGCCGGAAACGTATGATGTTCCCACTCATATGGCACACAGTATTTAAAGTAATTGTCTTGGTTGCAGTGAGGAATATGGGTGTTTGGAATCTATCATATGTAATTCAGTACGGAACCAAAGGCTGAATAAAATAAAAAGGACAGTACGTGTCATATTCGGTATCAGTTATAATGTAGGCCGCTACCAATTCATTGCGGTTTCCAGCGGAAGTGTATTTGGGATGGCTTATCGTTGCCTTCTGCTGTGTGAAAGTATTCGCCGGCCTAATCTTCAGAAATACACCCTTGGAGCCGACAAGTTTGACTTCCACATTCGACGGACGAATCCCAGTGAACATAGTCGTACGCCTTCACTCCATACCTACGGTAGAGAGGTTTGTTGTCTAACCTACAATTTCGGGATACAATCTGGTTACTAGAACTCGTGCACCACTACAGCCTACAAGTCTCGAATGAGGAATGTCTCTTGCACCATTGTGGCTCGAACTACCACTACACGGTGTCTTAACGACCTCTGACTACGAGACAAGTGTACTACCGGTAGTATCTTATTTCTTCGCCACAGCAACAACACACGGACCCTGCTGGAAGATAAATACAACCGAAATAACCACCTCATGCTGTCGTTATAAAATATGCTTGCTGATCTGAGTAAAAGAACTACTCAATTAAAACAAATTCAAGATTCGTATCCTTTCTAGAAGCGTGAGTCAGAAGCTGAGCGTGGTAGGTCAACGGCAACCTCTGGCCTCGGGTTCTAATTCCCCTCCGAAAATAAAGATTTCGTTTATCCTTGGCTTCCGCAGATTAATCCACGCTGGGATGTACGTACCTTTAAAACGCCATGGCTAAATTACGTCCCGTTCCTTGTCCCCAATCCTTTCTCGCCTCTAATGACATCGACAAGGCATAGAGCCTAACCTCTAATGACACCGACGAGGCATAAAGCCGAATAAGGGATTCAACGATATATCGGTCAACCGATAATATCGTATCTAAAATATCGATATTTATATCCATATTTTTACATACGATAATATTGACATGAGTCAGTGATATATCGAAAGTTACAAACAGTTAGCAGTAAAAAATAAAAATAAAAATCCTGCAAATAAATGCATGCGTGACAGGTACCAAACCTCACTGCGCTTAACCCTGATTTAGCTCAACAACAAAATCAATACATTATTTTCCTATTTTGTGATACCACTCCGTTTCGTGCACGTTATTCGTTCCTAAATTATTTACGTTAACGGTTTTATTATTTCATTTGTAGATTTACGCTTGCGTTTATTCATTCTTATTTCTCTCTAGAACATATTACAATATTCTAAAGGTGGTAAAAAATATTACCGTATAACTAATGTAATTGCTTATTTTATCAGTGATGATAATACATCCTTTGATGGAGTTTAAGGGAAAGGTTTTAAGTATTTAATGAAGCATTTAGTACTGTTACACAAAATCCCTTCTCGCGGAGCTATCAAATCAAAAATTGAGAAGAAATATGAAAAAATTCAAAAGTTGTGAACGAAGAGTTTAAAAGTGTGAAGCATTTTACTATTATTACGCATATCTGATCCAGAGACATGTGGAGATTACGGTACATTTTTTTCTGCAAAATGAATTTAAATCAATCATTATTTGAATACGAGTTGGATTAAAATATGTTCAAAATTGTAATTAGTCATTTACTCAAAGTAGCCTCGTCGGTACGCCTCTTCTCTCTTTCAATCAAATTAGGAATAGACTTGCCGGGAAAAGTTAATATTTGACGCTGATTATTTTCGGATGTAATTTTTTTCAATTTATTGCCTGATTTTGATTTACCTACGTATTTCTAATTTCTAATATTATAATACAAATTTCGGAAAATATCGATATTATCGGCTTGATGCGGCCGATATTATCGATATCTACCTAACGTCGATATAAATATCGATAAATTTATCGATATTATAATCAACTTGTAACCCTACCTAGAAGCTATATATATGAGAACAGTTCTCTCCAATAGTAAAATAATAAATACGAACAAAAACTATTAGATGCAATCTCAGACAAAAATTTACACTTAACGGAATTAGGGATTGTTCAGCACTCCTTTTTTTCCGGTATGGAAAAATGCATAAACGAGAAGTGTAAGACGGACGATCTCGCAACGTTAATTTATAGATCCTAGATTTTATTAAATCCTAGGCCGTAAACATTTCCAATGTCAAAGCTAATTATTTTTCGTTGACTGCGATTCTGCCTGTAGACGAACGGGATTCATTCGCGGATATTGATGGTATTTCTAATAATTAACAATCCATGACCAAAGTTGTAAAATAGGTTATGATTCATTTTGAAGTGAATTCTGAAAGATGAGAAATTTATGATGAAAGTTTTCACAGACTAGTATGCATTTTTCGTTGAGCGCGATTCATGCAAAAAACACTGGTTGGATTTAGGTACTTCCGACAGTTGAAATGTTCATCGTCGTTTCAGTGTACATCTGGCATCTTTTTAGGTCTCTCTCTCTCTCTCTCTGTGGTGAGGTGTCAGAATCAGTTTAGTACTCCTCGTGAACGAAGTTGCGGGCTACAGCTAGTTTCATGTAGAATGCTTGAAACCGCAATGTTAAGAAATAGGCCGATGTGTTATTTCAATCTTCGTTTAGATTTTCTATGGCTGTAAAATTTACTAATAAATTTTAGTTACTTATTCAGCTTGGAAATGGTCTAGTTTGACCTAAACTTCTTAGGCCTATTAATAAAGCCAATTATGCTATATTCATAACTCAGTTGTCTTAAAACATCACTTTAAATGGTAAGCAATTTTCACCTCGTCTAATGCTGAAATTCCAATAATTATCAACAGAAACGCTGCACTATTTACTAAAACACAAACAGTTAAATATTCGTTGAAAGCAAGACTAGGTCCTAAGTAATACAAATGCACTAAAATAATAAGTGTTTAAAAAATTATAAAATGGGATACTAACCGTGTAGGGAAATCGACATTGAAATTAAATGAAACAGTTATCAAACTCACTCATTCCTCGAATAAAGTAATCGTAATGTAATTCCGAACATCCACATTTGGGTGTTCCCCAAATCACTCCAGGTGAATGCCAGGATACTTCCTTTAAAAGGACATGGACAAATTACTTTCAGTTCCTTGCCTCAAGTCCTTTCCCGCCTCTAATGATATAGACGTTGACGATGCTTAAAGCCATAAGCTGAGATAAAAATAATAATAATAATTAAGAGGAAAAAAGGATACTTTTTTTAGCTATTTAGAATAAGAATAAATGGCAGCAAAATAAATGTTGGTGGTGTATTTTACATAGAGTGTTATTTTCTTGTGATCTTTGTAGTTTCTCTCATAGTTCCGCCGTTAGATCTCATTCTATAGCCTTTAGTATACAGCAGGGCAGCAGGCAAACCATCACTGCAGAACACTTAATAATAATAATCGATCAAGTGCGGGTCAAGTCTCACGCAATAACGGTTTCGTTGTCTAATATATTATTTGATTAAGATCTTGTTAATCGCTTGTAACAAAAATGATTGTTTAACATGTTTTCAGAATGGAGATTCGACTCCGTGCAAACGGTTAGTATAATCATTCGGCTCAAATATACTTGTTATAGGTGTGTATTAATATGCAATGGACTCTCAATTAATAGAAATTTTTAGTACAATATTGTAAACACGAACAGAAATAACCTCAAAATAATATCTTTTGCTTGAAAAAAAATAGAAGGTAATATTAATATTTATATTCTAAAAGATATGACTGATGTGTGCCAAATTTCTAGCTAAGACCGTTTGCGAGATATACCCAGTAATAAAAGTTGATTAAAATCGATAACTTTGACGGACTTTGATGTATTTATGTTGAAATTAAAAAATAAAAATAAATTTACTATTTACGTTTTTTCTATATTGCGAAGGTTAATCTTCATTCAGTTTTTTTCAATTAAAATCCTGTTCCTTTTGCTTATTCATTCCCCTATGAAAACCTGACCATAGATCTGCACTAAATTTCAGATATCGGTCTAAGTACTCCTTTGGTTATTTCTTCACCAACATTTTTAGCATTCTGAGGGATATGATCTAATGATATCACTAGTTGTAATTAAAACTTTTAAAGTCCAGCCAAATTTCTTCGATAAAAGTGGAAGCCATCATTTATAAGTATCATCCCCCTTCTCTATTCTTAGTACGCTTAATCTTTCTTTTAGTATTGAAATACTTAGTAATGTCTGAAAGATTTTTTTTTTTAGTTTTCATTTCCTTCAGTTTTTATTTTAATTTTGTAAATGCTGATTGCTTGTACCACCAAATATGTTTTGGCACTTTTATACTTCCTGTTTATTTAAACAGTAATTACGTCTTCCTTCAGAGCGATCAGTTTCATTCTTTCTATAATTATCGATGAAGTTTCGTTTTTCCATAGAAATTATGGATTAGTACAACGCAAAAATCTTCTCTTAGAATTTTAGAAATCGATGTTTAGGAAAGATGACAACATTGCCAGCCAGAAGTTCCTTAAGTTACCCCAATTAGCTGAAACAGATTATTCTGGGCTGAATCAGAATCGTCCTGAATCTCTTCTAACTGAAAAGCTATGTAGCATCACAGTTTTCCTGTCAAAAGTTAAGCTTCTGAAACCTGCAGAGGAGCTGAAGCGAGAACATTTCTCGAAACTGGTGGAAAATCAGTCCAAAATACAATTAAAAAACTAAATACGACTAAAGAATATAATCTGTACGGTGAAACATCATCTACCTTAGTACCACATGAAGATTTTATCGCGATATATGAACGAAGGAACAGAGGGGCTCCGCGGTTTGTGGACGTTTCAGGCCGCAAACGTAACCTCTCTCCCGCCCCCCCTCCCCCCAAAAGATATTACTGTCCAACGTGCCTCTTGAATGAGGGTCGAAATTTTCATTCTGAGGAATAATTTTTGGCTCAGATACATAACAGAATTCATTTAGTGAAATTGATATTAGAACCGTCAAAGTAGTAATAATAATATCGAAATACGTCGTTATTAAAGATAATAACAAAGCTCAATGTATGGCTTGCCATTGCCAGTTTTAGTAAACTTGATCTATTTGAATATTCTGTTTATTTAGAATAATATGGATTGTTGCATAACTTCGACTAACTCAACATACTAACATCTACACGTGAATATGATAAAGCAATAAACCGTTTGGTTTACACCCTGGAAGGATGAACGAGAAATCCGAACCGCATCATCAGGAGAGAGCAGCGACGTGCGCGTGATGAACCGCGTGTTAGCCGGCGTCTGTGAAAAATGGCCGCCATCCGTTTCACTTTAACGTGTCGCGTAGGTCACGGCCGTCCAACTTCATTCCAGACTACACTGAAATAGTGCTCCGGTTTTGAACTATATGTTAAGGCTACAGAGCCAGAAACTCCTATCGCCGAAGGAACTGGCCAGCGTTTCATTTACTTCGCGGGCGCTTTTATTTCTATTTGATACTGGCAATTTATTTAGCAGGGCTGGACCACGAAAGTCAATAGTGCTATATGGACACAAATAAATGTGAAACTTGGTGTCAGGTAATCTCGTGCTACATCAAGAACCGCATAAACGTTGGCTCTTCGCTAGGATCCTATTTTAAGATGATATACAATCCGTGTAAAAATTGTGTTAGATCTATACCCGGACACATTTAATTCATACGATGCCAAGAAAGTTTGAATTACAAACACAATAAAGTCGCTTGCATTGACAGTAGTTTCAGCTTATGAAAAGAAGAAGAAAATAAGGCTTATTAGAGTATTAAACATACACGTAAAAGCTAAAATTACAACTGAGAAGAAAACAGTAAAAAAGAAATTTCATGAAACATGGTTAGTTGTTAATTACCTCTCATGAAAAAGAGAAATCTTTTTGTTTCAAATATTGATCTAAGACTCAGAAATAACTTTGTAAAACTCTACGTGTGACGCACAGAAGTTTGTGGTAGCGAAGGATGGACTTTAAGAATACAAGAAAAATTGAAACATTTGAAATATGGTGTAATAAAAGGATGCTGAAAATTAAGTGGACAGATGAAGTACGAAAGGAATGCGCTTTGGAAAAGATGGGTGAGAAAAGAAGCTCATGGAAGAGTCTTACTGAAAGGAGAGAAAGGATGGTGGGTCACATTTTAAGACATGCGGGATTGGTTAATTTGTTAATGAGAGAACAGTAGAAGGAAAGAACTGTAAAGTATACAGAGGTTAGCACATATGAAGCAGAAAATTAAAGATGTAGATTGTAAGGGGTATGTTGAGACGAAGATGTTAGCGCAAGGTAGGAAGGGATGGATGATTGCACCAAACCAGCAAGATACTGATGGCGTTCAATAAATGCAAACATGAGAAACATAATAGGACGTAGTCTAAGCAACGCTTGCCGAAGTGCAGCGGCCAATCCTTCAACCACCAGGAATGGACACAGAATGTAAGTAAGTAAATAATGTGGAATGTTCCCATATTTTGGTATATTTACTAAAGAAAAAAATCTAAGATGAAAGGATCTTAAACACTGAATTCAGCATCAAATTTATAAGCCCACAGTTTAAGTGGATTATACTGAAGCAGTAAAAAGCTAAACATGAAAATTCATGTGAATCGGGAAATTCTGTACTAAAGTTTTAGTGCCTATAAACATTTAGAACAAAGATAGACATACTCATAATATGGAACATATTGAAAAGAAATTAATCCGAATCCATACGAATGATTGATATTGCGTTTAAGTTCTATCGCATATCGACGAAGTAACGGGTCATAATTAGCAACCACAATCACAGTGTGTTCTCCATCTTATTGATCGTGTCATACTTCGCTTCCTTCTCCTAAAAGTTTCCATATCTTTTTTTTAATGGTTCAAAACTTTTATTTTTGGGATCTAATTTATACAACAAGCATAGCACGTTATGACCACATTAATATTACCGTATTTAGTCTGTTGTTAATGTAAAAACGACATTCAATTTTACAACAGTTAGTATACAGTCTTTTTATCTTTGGGTATTACGGCGCTTACACTTTGGCGAACACGAGAGTGTAAACGGTACGCTCGCGTAGTCTCGCCTCGCGTGTTGCTCACGAGAGCGTGGTGGACTATTCTTTGGCCCAAGAATGCTGATAACACTATCGCAACGAGTCAGCATTTGAAACAGCTTTGAGCGACGGATAGCAGAAGTCTCATAAATCCTACCTAATTAAACCCGTGATTAATTTTTACATGAGCTTACGTATTATTTTGTTATTAATTTGTCTTATATCATTAACATAAAATGTTATTAATGAATGTTAGAAAATATATGCTACTGTAATATTAAATAATACAAGCGATTGTCTATTAGTAAACTAAATAAATAAGAATAATAATAACACAAAAAATTTAATTCATTGAAGTATGGCTCATTTCTCTTCTTTATTTCATCTTTTAGAGCAGTATAAACAGTTTTAGAAACACTATATAGAATTGCGCTTGAAATATTGATAAAATAGTGATGACTTCTGCAGTAGCTATATACCGTTTAGTTTTTCAAAAACACTCCAGAGTCTTTACATATCTCTTTTTTATATCTGTGACTGATATTTTATTAAGTAAAAAAAAAAAAATAATAACTTCTAAATGTATACATTTATAATTGTGATTTCCATGTCATCCATATTTTTTACAAAACGTTGAGTCAGTTCTAGCGAAGGTAAAAACAGCAGTTCGTGTCAGTTTCCGTGCATTAACATATCGTCGAATCTACGGAAGGCGCGGGGTGAGGCGCAATGCGAGGCGAGGCGCGAGGTGAGGCGCAATGCGAGGCGAGGCGCGAGGTGAGGCGCGAGGTGAGGCGCGAGGCGAGGCACGAGGTCAGGCGCGAGGTGAGGCGCGAGGTGAGGCGCGAGGTGAGGCACGAGGTGAGGCGCGAGGTGAGGCGCGAGGTGAGGCGCAATGCGAGGCGAGGCACGAGGTCAGGCGCGAGGTGAGGCGCAATGCGAGGCGAGGCGCGAGGTGAGGCGCGAGGTGAGGCGCGAGGTGAGGCACGAGGTGAGGCGCGAGGTGAGGCGCAATGCGAGGTGAGGCACGAGGTGAGGCGCGAGGTGAGGCGCGAGGTGAGGCGCAATGCGAGGCGAGGCGCGAGGTGAGGCGCGAGGTGAGGCGCAATGCGAGGTGAGGCACGAGGTGAGGCGCGAGGTGAGGCGCGAGGTGAGGCGCGAGGTGAGGCGAGGCGCGAGGCGAGGCGCGAGGCGTGAGGCGCAATGCGAGGCGAGGCGAGGCGAGGCGCGAGGCGAGGCGCGAGGCGAGGCGCGAGGTGAGGCGCGAGGTGAGGCGCAATGCGAGGTGAGGCGCGAGGTGAGGCGCGAGGTGAGGCGCAATGCGAGGTGAGGCGCGAGGTGAGGCGCAATGCGAGGCGAGGCGCGGAGGTGAGGCGCAATGCGAGGCGAGGCGCGAGGTGAGGCGCGAGGTGAGGCGCAATGCGAGGCGAGGCGCGAGGTGAGGCGCGAGGTGAGGCGCAATGCGAGGCGAGGCACGAGGCGATGTGCGAGTGTAAAAGCGACGTAAAGTTGCATTTAGCTGTCAATGTAAACACTAACAGTATATAGATACCATTCTTCATGTGAATGTTTAATTATCCACAATCACACTAGCTTTAAGCAAAATGGATATTAGTAGAGGAATTAAGAGTACTACGTGGAAGTAAAAGGTGATAGCGACCATAAAATAGAGCAGGCATTTGGCCTTGGCCTTTTGATGGAACCATCCCGACATTCGCCTGGAGTGATTTGGTGAAACCATGGAAAACCGAATCAGGATGGGAGGACCGGGATTCGAAACCCGGCTTCTCAGGAATACGAGGCTACAGCACTGATTCTCACTCAGCACGCTCGGTGAAAATTTCTATGGTGACATATAACCCCCTCCCGTTTCAATTAATCAGTAATACCAATAATAAGTAATATGCTTTCTGCTAATAATTTCAACTGAGGGCTTGTAACTGGGAGTTTAATGTTATTCTCTTCGTGGTCTACATATTGCTGAAGGTAAAACATGCCACCAACTGAAAATGAGACGAAATATCTTCCAAATGAAATTTTAAAGCGTCGGAGTGTGGTCCTTGCTGCAGGTTGCTGTGTGTCCGCCGTAGGATGACTCTGTCCCGCGGGACAGATTTGCTGCGGGCCTTGGCGTCTATCTCTGCGCCATATAGAGTCCCTCCACATAAAAGTAACGTCCCTTACCGTTTACGGCCGGGATGGCGAGCCATTGGGGAAAGGCATGAGGGTCACATCTCACTCCCCACCCGTATAAAAGTAGTCTCCTCCGTAGATTTACAGTGTGGCAGAGAAAATCGGTACATGTCATTCTGGCGTAGCAAGCACAACAGTCAGAGAGAACACTTCTTAAGTGAAACCGTTGATTTTCGAATGATACAGTAACGATTAAGGGAAGACGAAAGTGTTTACACTGCCCATGTAACAATATAACTCTCAGGAACATTTGTGTAGAAACTATTCAATTCACCAACTTGAAAATTTTCGACATATACAGTGGTTCAGTTTTAAAGTTATGACGGAGGGATGTTTAATATGTTTGGAATAATTTCTTTTTAAACTAAAGTTTTTTTAAAAAAATGTGTCATTTTATTAAATTTCATATTAATGTTCGGACTTAGTAAAAGCCTGTGTAAAAAGGTAATTTGGACAACAAAGAATAACATGTAAACATTTTTTTGTCTCTATCTTCAGTACTTTGTGAGAAAATGTTCCTCAAATTTCAAAAAATCTAATTTACCGGAAATTATTTTTAAAGTTTGGTAATAAAGTCCTGCTCTATAGGATGGATTGTCATTGCCTTCTTCCCCAACTACTAAAAGCTTCCTTTTGGCATTCTTTTATGACCTGTTGATAATATGTTTTATCATCATATTTTATATTCTTTTCTCTTCTTTTTGCTCCTCTTATTCTCTCTATATCCATATTTGTTAGTACTCATACTGTTTTCACTCCAGCCGAAAATCCTATTGCCTTCAATACATCACACTGTTCCATTGGGTGCAGGTTGATATTGCATCATAAAGGCCAAAGTGGACTTCTCCAGCATTATATTTGCACCAGGAATATTTTGAGTACAAGCTATTTACTCCCTCTGCAAGAGAAATGGGTTAGAGGTTAAGTAAACTATTTATTGTATTTGAAACGAGAGATGGTTTGGAATAGCAATTTATGTGTGGTGTACCAAGTAAGTATTGCTGAAGAACGTAAGACGACTACAAGGAGAGTTGGACCATTATAATCTGGCAGCCGTTACAAGATGGGATTAATGCTGAAATATCACTTAAACCGAACTGCAAGAACCTGCGAATTGTTTACAGTTTAGAATTGTTGTGCTAAGTAAACCGTTAATATTCTGTTGATTTATTGAAAAGGAATGTGAAATATGTCCGTCAAGATATCAAACACTTGAAGCAGCCATGACCTCGCTGTGCAGGCGCGTATAAAAGCAGTAATACTCCACTTCTACGACGAGTATAACGCTAACTCAAAGTTTCTCTTGGAGAGGAAGGTTCAAAATAATTTTGGCACCCAAAAAATTGTTTCTCTTTTTTTTTCTGACCACCTCTGACTCCCCTTAAGGAAGGAAATTTGTCTGTGAACTATGTATTCTTTGTTGAGTGTTTAATCATTTGCGAAATTTGAATTATCTGAGCCGGTAATGGCAAACCGTCCCGGCATTCAGCTACATCAGCGTTTCTCAACCTTTTTCAACCTGAGGGTAGCTAACTTGTCATAAATAATGCTGCGGGTCATTAACTTATAAGGAACTTATTTTTCACCTATGTGTATATTATTGACATCTACGACATATTTTATTGTACCATTGTAACGTAATAAATTTAAAGCGTGTTTCGAATTGCTACGAAAACACAGATATGAAACTATAAGTAAACTATTCAAAGTTAGTTACAGGTTGACCAAACACTAGACCTTTAATCTTTTGTTGTTGTTTACTTCACCACTTTTATGTTACCTACTAAAATACTATCAGAAGAAGGTCGTTCACTTAATCCATAGATGAACGGAGCTCTTTTTGCTGCCAACTGTTGTAGGAACAATGCTGTCCTATCCTCATCCGGGAAATGCCAGACTTTTGCCTCGTCGTTGAAATACTCTTGGCTTTTAAAAAAATAGGAAGAATTGTAGTTTATACGGTATCTAAACTTATAGCATGCTACCTGCGGACCAACTGAACCACCTCCGTGGACCACTCGCGAGAAACACTCGCCTGGGTGATGACGGAAAACTGGCGATAAAACGTAATCATAACAATCGATTCGTTGGTTCCTGGGTTGAACTGGAACCGCTATGTACAGTATAAGGGCAATTAACGCACTCCGAAAAGCTGGCATGTTAGTTCATATTACTGAAAACTAAACGTAAAATCATTTTTTTCCCAAAAGTATTGCGTAATGATTTTTTTAAGGATTAAATATTTTAAAGGGAACTAAACAGTTAAGAGCCGGGCGCATAGGGCAATTGAGTGATTGGTTAACGGCCGGAGTTGGAAAAGGGAATAAGCCACAGATTTAGTTGGAAGCAGTACGTTCGACCATAACTCCGCCCCGTTAAGCCCATTGTCTAGTGGGAAACCAGTTGGCCACGCCACTGCCATTTCTATTTCCAACGCCTGGAAGGAAAATAGCATAAACTTCACTAATTCTCACTCGCCAGTAAAGCTGTATACTTGACACCATTCAAAGTTTAAAACACACAATCGATCTTTTATTATATGAAACGCATTTTTACCTTCAAATCAAATATACCTAAAGGCCTCGAATTTCCTTTCTATTCAATATAATATTTCATTATAAAATACACTTTTGTGTATTCTTAGTTCTGATGTCTTAGAAAGTCTGACAAAATATATTGTACACTCAAATACAGGTAAGCATAAGGACAGCAAGGCTAAAATAAAATGAAATGTGTTTTATAATTATCACTGTGTAAGTTCCAATAATTTTGAAAGATAACTTCTCGGAGCGATAAATAGAAAAAGGCTGAAATAGTAACGGAACCGTCTACTTACAGAATGTTATTTATCTGAGGAGGATCAAAACAATGGATATGAAAATTTTCACAAATTTCCAGAAATATATTTGCTGTCACTATATTACCAGTAAAAGTTACCAATAAGATTCTCAAATTTAAACAGCATATTTGAATAGCAAATTCCAATTTAAAACGAAAAACTAATAATAAATATCTCATCATCACACTGCCAAAAAATTAATTATACTGATTTAACTACAGAAATATTCTTGACTCGTTACTCTCTTTAAATCCATATAGATGATAACTATAAAAACTAACGATTCCATCCAGGGTAACGTTTGTTGGAGCACATCAAAATTGCGTACTTAATTTTTTTTTTAAATTTTAAATCAAAGCAAATTAAATTGCAATGGAGCGCATGCTCGGGTGGCAATTTCCCTAAACACCCATCTTCCCCCTCTTCTGCATCCACCTACATTTACTCCTTACATATTTTAACTTTAAATTCTTTCAATGTTTTTGGCAAATAATTCATCATTTCTCTTGGTAACTTATTCCAATCCCTGACACCCTTACCTAAAAAAGAGAATCTTCCAACACCCTTGTGTTTGAAATCCAGTGTCAGCTTGTGGTCATGGTCATCTTTTCCCTTCCATGGATTACTTCCAATTCTTACACCAATATCTTTCCATGCCTCATCACCAATGTACGCCTTGTACACTCCCATGACACTCTTCACCCTCCTTCTGTCTTCCAATGAGTCCCATTCCAGCTCTTTTATCATATCTGTTACTGATTGCGTTCTGCGATAGTTTCCAAAAAAATCTAGCAGCCCTTCTTTGCACCTTCTCCAACTACTGCATTTGATACTCAAAATGAGGGTCCCATACTATACTACTATATTCAACCAAAGGTTTGACCAAAGTGTTGTATCCCAATTCCTTTACTTCTCTCTTACATTCCCTCATCATCTTCTCCAACATATGCAGAATTATGAAACCTTTTCCTACTACCTGTCCAATGTGATCTGCCCAGTTAATTTTTTTATCAAATTTAATTTCAAGATATTTAGATTTCGAGTCTTCAATTAGCAGTTCTGTTTCCTCCTTATAATCATAATAAACCTTTAATTTTTTTATTTGTTTATCTAATAAGCTGACTCTTCTTTGCATTTCCATGTTTACCAACCCAAGTAGATATCCTGTCCAGATCACCCTGCAACTTTTTACAATCCTCAACCGTTTTGATCCTTTTTTATAGCATTATGACATCTGCAAAAAATCTAATTTCTGATAGTAAACAATCAATACAATTATTCATTGGAATAATGAATAGCAATGGTCCAAATACGCTACCCTGTGGCACTCCCATTTTTACTTCTTTAATTGTGACCGAGCGCACACTAAGGTGGTAATTGCCCTTCACACTTATCTTTCCACTTTCCTGTACCCGCCTACTTTTGCCATTAACAAATTTCAGTTTTAAATTCTTTCAGCGTTTTTGTAAATTATTCATCATCTCTATTGGCTACTTTTTCCAATTCCTGACACCATACCGACGAAATAAAATCATCCCACACCCTTATGCCTGAAATCATGTGCCAGTTTGTGGTCCGGTCACCTTTTCTCTTCCATGCATCTCTTTTAATTCTACCACAAATATGTTACAATACCTTACTACCAATAAACTCCTTGTACAATTCTACGATTATCTTCCCTCTCCTCCTATCTTCCATTTCAGATATTTTATCCAGTAAATTACTAACTGTGTTCTGCGGTAATTTCCACAGACTAATCTAGTAGCCCTTCTCTGCACTCTCTCCAATTCCTGTATATGATACTCAGAATGTGGGTCCCATACTACACCACCATTTTCAAGCATTGGCCAGACCCAATTACCTTACTACTCTAGTACAGCCCCTTATCACTCTCTCCAACATGTGAAGGTTTTTGAAGCCTTTTCCTACTACCAGTCCTGCGTGTCCTACGCCATTGATTTTAATAGAAACTCTATGCAAGGTATTTGACTTTCAAGTCTCCAACAAGCAATTATTTCCCCACCTTATAATCATAATCAGTCATTAGTGTTTTGTTTGTGTACCTAATAAGCTGACTTAGAACTGATACGGTTACAAAGTGAAATAAACAGAAAATAAAATCATAGCAAGGGAAAGAAAAAAAGTTTCGAGAGTTAAATAGTGGAGCTAATACTGCGGTATAATGAAGGATAATTCATTGTAATTAATGATCCTAATACAAATTTGTAAGTTAAGGAAATTTAAACGAAAAAACAGATTTTTTTAATTAAAATTAAATCTTGTCTCAAATAAATGCTTAAAATCTGATACACGGATAAAGAAGCCATAGTAAACGAAGAAAGAGCAATCGTAAAATTCAAAGAAACAAGAACATTCAATGAAATTAAACCGTTAAATTTGAGATATATAGCAAAGATACAGAATAAGACATTAACAAACAGCCAATATCGTACATAAGACTTTTAATATGGAAAACGAGATGGAGATATTCAGCAAGATTAAACACAGTTATCAAACAAAACAGAATATTTTATTATAAAACTTTTTACTCATTTACGCAGACAAAAGTCAAAATCTGGTTACAATTTCAAAATTATGTGAACAATTAAGGACATAATGAAAGAAAATCAGTAGTAGTAATCTCTTTAAAAACTGCTCTTCTGATAAAGCTACCCTATATTATACGAAGATTGTTTAACGTAACAGGTTTTTACTTTATAGCAAACATTGTAGCAACACTCCAAAGGTTAGCCACAATTGGGACTTGTGTATTAATAAAAGACGAAATATATTATAGAAATAATATTAATGAAGTAAATCCATCAACCCGACAGTTAAAAAAACTATTCCAAAAAGTAACATTGGGGGTAAGAACCTATAATGTAACAAAGGCTTTGTTAATAGGAATCACGAGGAATTTTAAATGCTTATGGAAAACTGTAGAAGTTTTAGAGATGATGCGCTATATGTAAGAAATAGTTATCAAACACGCTGTCTTCTCTTCGCCTAGGGAGTTTGAGAAGCAGCAATCACTGCCACACAGGGGAGACAAAAGTTCAGTTTATGTCAGTCAAGGAAAGAAAACGGCTTTAAAAAGTCCAGGCGACATTTAACAGTGTTACGCAAGGGGAGTTAAGCTCCGCGCCAGAAACAACAGTGGCCAAGGACAGTGCTAGAAAAGTTTGATGCCAGAGTGTTCACACGGACAGCCTCGGAAAAGTATTAAGGAGTTATGAGGCGTTACATTACTACGCGTTGGGGGCTAGTTTATTCTAAAGTATTGCTGGTTAGGAGGAGTTAATGAGCGTTTGTCTAACTGAACTTGAGAACAGTCTGAAGTTTCAGTCTATGAATAATTACTTGAAGGTTAGGTGTAGATTAGGGTTAGTGTGAAAAGTTTGGTCGGCAAATAATAATGTGATTGTGCGAACTACAAAACATAGAATTAAAGGGTTATGGTAAGAATTCTCTCTTTTGCTCTACACCTCAGTCCCGATTCTCTGTGTGCACTCCTTCATAGTCACACCGCCAGCATATAGTCAGTGCATGCCACCTTCCAGTGACTCCCAATCCAGCTAAGCTATTATAAAAGTATTTCACGCTAATCTCCACATAAAAATCTAAATCCAGCTTCTCTCCCTTGCAACCACTCCATCCTCAGCATGTGACACCAGCAATACATGCCACATAAGTAGGAAGAGCCCTAACGACCCTTGATAACCTATATCCCTCAACACCCTGTCTATTGGATGCAGGATACCACAATCCGTCACCAATACTTATGCGAAGCGTTACTCTCAGTTGATATAGCCAGACATTCATATGTTATACATTCCACCAACACACATCACACATAATTAAACCAGCTTTACGAATAATTTTTCCTTGGATTTATCTTCATTACGTGTTGGTTCCCCCAGTAACACATTCTAACCAATGTTGCGTCATATGCAAAGATCACAGCCTCTGACTGAAACAGATAAACAGAATCAATTAAATGAACAGCAATGGCCTCCGATCTTAACTACTTTTTTTTATTTATTTATTTTATGGTCTTTGGCTTTCGCCAATTTGACCAGCTAACAGAAGAACATTACTTCACATCAAAATTTACAGACACTTGTAATACAGTATTTAGCAACAAAAGCATTTGAGCACATTGTTTAGTTGAGACCATATATAAATTTTTAATACATTACTGAGCCATCATTAAAAATATTTTGCAGCAATCCTTTCAAACATTTTTAAGATATTACCATACATAGGCCCATATTTTAACACTTTTTTTATATATATATTTTTTTACATCAAACACATTACAAACATTTACTATACATTATTTCGCCATCATAAGAACATAATTTTTCAGTAACCACACTCAAACATTTGTAATAAAGCTCATTGTGTTGTAGCGTATCATTCTCATCGTAGAACTAGGCTGGGCCACAAAAACCGTAAGGATCTAGTACTTTGATTTCTGACATATTTAATGATGTTTCTATTGCGTATCCCAGAAGGTACAAATATGATTCCTTCTTATTTCGTAACTCCATATTATATTTTCCTGTTGCATTTAGCAACATATTTGCCTAACTGCTTCATTTTGGCGTCGGTTATTGTCGCAAGGAAGTATCGTAGATCCTCATAGCTTGTAATTTTGATGTCTGCATGATTCTGTAGTATTGTTTTCCTTTGTTGAGCATACTTGGGGCATTCCAAAATGAAGTGTAAAATGTCTTCGTATACACCACAATGTTCGATCTTAACTACTTATCTCCCGACAACGAGCTTGCCACTTCGTAAGAATTCCTCCACACATCAAGCAACAACACAGATGTCTCATATACTCCTCTCCATTATACCAAGAGTCACTATACTTTGACTCACATACCAGGAAACTTGTAACTGAATTGGTAATATGCAATACATGTTATCATGAAACCAAAAAGTCTATGTTTACAGAACACAATTCGGCGGTACACCCGTGAAGACTTCATTGCATTCATACGTCAGGATAGTCTCCATTCTAATTTACCTTGCAAGCTTTTGGCTATGTCTAGCCAATAATTAGAATAATGAAAAACAAAATAAATTGAGAAATTCTCAACTTACGTAATACAATAATGCAAACAAATGGCGATACCTTCAATTTAGATATTTAATTGATAGCTATATTCAGAGTACAGTCGAAACAATAAACTGAACATATGTTTAGAAATCTCTATACAGAAACTTTATACTATTTTATACGGTGCTAAACAGAAATAGGGTTTGGTTACTGGATTATTTGTCCGAATACACCATATCCCGTGCATCTATCTGTCTTGTACTGATATTAACATAAAATTCTAACATCTAGTATACATTGTAACCAAATAGTTAATGTGTTGTACTTTTTGAAACTAAACAGCAGACCAGTAAACTAATTGTTTCACGTGATTTCATAGTTTCTATCATACATTCATGAAAAATTTGTTGATACCGAGGTTCATTTTAAGGTAAACTCGTTTACAGAAGGAAACAAGTTGGAAAAAAATAGAAGAATTTTAATAATATTCGAAGTTATTTTATCCTGCGCCACTATGTTTCTACTATTTTCAGCCCAACGGTTCAAGGAAATCAGTCGTGATTATATTCAACAGATGAATTATGTAGGAATTACAGTTCCCTGCTGTTTGCAAGTAACAATCGTTAATATGGTGAATAGGCAACACAACCAACAATCTAACAAAAAATAACGTAATAAAATATTAACCAATATAACATCTTACGGTGAAATGATACGAATTGTAAGGTAAAAATCACATTTTGCTATTTCATAGTCGAATATAAACCAGTATAAGCTGAATATTCATAGATGTGTTGTTTTTACCGTCTCCAGTTTTGATTTTCCAGTTTAGTCCGCCGTCGTAGCTGTTGTTAGTATCTCCGTGGTGTTGGTTGCGAAGCGAAGCTGCCTCGCGTGCACGCAGTCTGCGGATACCGTCTGTCTGCCACAATGAGCCTCCGGGGAGCCAATGGAGGGAACATTTAGTGGCGCCTGCCAACCAAACAGAAGAAATTAAATTCCGACAGTCGCGTAATCAGATTGCCTCATTTCGTTCCCATTTCGGCTGCAGATTAATACTTAATAGCGCAGTTAGTGGTTGGATCTCCGGACTGGCGGGCATGGTATCCCAAGAAGGACCCTCTCCCCCCCCTAAAACCCCGGGGGACCTCAGACCGGATTAGCCGCAAATTAATCTGCGCCTGCTGCTGCGGCTGTCCGCAAGTCGCTGAGGAGGCCGACACCACCAGCGACTCTTACACAGACTGCACCAATGGTAACATCTCGCTCCACATTTGTTAATTATCGTTTTTTTGATTTTTTTTTCGAAATACATATACCAGATTATTTGCATGTATTTCTAACTATCCTGGATGTATTTGAAGTCACGAAAGTTCACAAATGCTAATGTAGTTATTTTAGGCCTATACGCTCCGTTGATGTCGAACTCATTAGAGGCGGGAGAGCATTGACGGCAAGAAACGGGAGGAAATTCGGCTGTGGCCATATGAAGGAACTACCTAGGCATTGCGCTGGAGTAATTTCGGGAAACGTCGGAAAATCGAAATATGGATGGCAGGACTGAGATTTGAACCCAAGTCCTCCAGATCGCTGGAACCTGGCGTTAATGCTCACCCACCACTCTCGGTGCGATTACCTCTTTACATAGGAATCAGTAGGTACTGTACATGAGGCAGGTGACCATATCCAATTACTTGATCCGAGTGAAAATTTAGTTTTGTCACAACGCTGCAAGCAGTCGAAACAGTGGAACTTCGAAGAAGATTCACTGCGAATGTAACTACTCACAGAAATAATCGCACGTCTCTGCGTGGGATAGTAACAACAAAACTAGTAAGAGTAATTAATGCATGGTTTAGAGTTAAGTTCAACCTTGGCACATTGCAACAGTGAAAACTTGGCTTTTAGAAATTGTGAATGCATCAGTTATACACGTATAAGTATTTTAGCAAGAAACTTACAAATGATTCAATTGATTTACAACTTTCAATAGAAATTCTGTCACTTAACTAATCATTCAGCAATTGTATCCTTACATGGCTTTGTTTCAGCTACGAACATCTTGTTACAAACTCTATCCACGGCCTCTTTACTAGCTATTATCGGAGAAGGGAGTGTAAAGTGAGCCGTGAACATTTAAATATACGATGTATTACTCATTTTTTCGAGATGAGTAATTTTTAAGACGGAGTATTTTGTAGCGATTCAATTATTTTACTGCATTAGTACACAAATCCACCTGAAAACTGTAATATGGCCGACGCGACGGTGTGCATGCGGTGAGCGATATTTGAATACAGGTCGCACGTGTCTGGGCCGTGTGCTGCCACTGTCAATAGGCACAGCTGATACAAGATGGCCGAAACTTCACTCTAGTACTTTTTTTGTACCATTCATTTTTTTCTGACACCCAAATTGATCAGTACAGATTTAGCTTCAGCACTTGTAGTTCCTATCTGGTAGAAATCAATTACGTTGGAGAATTTTATTTTATGTATCCTCGACGAAACCTAGACATAGAAAAAAGCTGCGCATAGTTGTCGTCAGTCCATGCTCTGCTGAAAATACCAAACAAATTGTGTTCCTACTAACGGCCATCTCCATATCTGCCCGCAGCTGTTCTGCGTATATCACAGCACAGCAGTTCGTTATGGACCTGATGTGTCTTGCAGTTTGGTCTGAAACTCTTAAAGATCTGGAACCCATACACATGATGTGTTTTTTTAGAACTTTGATCCAAAAACGGCTTAGACAGATACAGGGTACAGTGCTTCATATAATCTCAGACAGTAAGAGATGGACGCTGACTGGCTACACACTCAAAATCAAAAGGTCTGGTTTGGTTTATTTTTAAATTCTAATATTAATTACAAAATCATAATTCAGATACAACCTCTGACTGTATTCAACTCATCTCATTATGAATAATAATGGATCTCTGTTAATAAGTACTTGAATTCTAAATAAAAGATGTTTAGTAAGAAAAAATTGCTTTATCTGAAAATTGCTTTAACTGAAGGGTGCTAATTTATAATCTCGATATACTCTGTAATAGCCTAAGGCCGGAGCTAACTGTTGTATTGATCAGAGATTAAAACTACTCAGGTTAATGGAGGTAGTCGATGGCCTTGGAGTCAACAGCCACTTCGAATTCCACTTAGAGGGAGTATGATTTGATGCGCTCAGTCAGCTTCAGACATGTTATTCTACTGGGACCAGCCAAACGTCCTTTTATTAAGTTAATTTCTCGGTACTCACAATAACATAGGAATTAACAGCTTCAAAAAGTGGATGCGGTGAACATCAAATTGGAGCTTTAGGGAAAATGGGAAAATTTCGGGTTATGTAAACTCAAATTGTAACTATAAATCGAGCAGTATGGTGGCTCAATGGTTAAGGCCTCTCACTGGAGGGCGAAAGGTCTCCGGTTCGAATCATTGTCTCGGCGGCGATTTTCAAAGGCCCTCAACCCAACCTTTACCTCAAGCACAGCTTGCTGTGTACTGTGAAGTACGCCAGAACGCTTACGTTGTTCGGATTCCTTAAACTGTAGGTCCCTTGCACCCGGTAAGATTGTCGGGTCAGGTTAAGGTGGCTACGACAGGGGCGGAATGCACAGTCATTATGACTACACGAATTTATAGTAATTATAATCTACTAGAAATCTCATAACTGCTGTAGATGAATAGAGCAGACAAAGATGAAACATAAAAGATTCTATTTAGAGTGATCGTAAGGTGATGTTGGCAAAGGGCTGAAAGGGGTAGCACCTACCAGCGGACTAGTAGCAATGGCGCTACTGCAGCCGGCTCAGAGGGGCAATTAGCGGTCTAGATACGATCTACTGAGCCAAACGAACCTACGTGCTGATTGAAGGCGCAATTGAGGATGTCCTTGGTATGACCGACCACGCGTGAACTAAGGCAATGGGAACTAACCACTAGTAACACAAATCTCGGACGTATTTCTAAGAATGGTTTGATCCACGAAAGGAGTCATTGTGGCCATTTTCGGTTCAATAGAAACTTCACCATCATAAAGAAAAAGAAAGTGGATGTACTATGACGACATATTTATCCTTTTATAACCTGTAAGTGAGCTGCATCTGTCTGTCCTTTTGTTCAGGCATCACGCAGAGACTACTAAACCAATTTCAACGAAAATTCACGGTTTGAAAACTAATGGTCTAGCTTAAAATGTGTAGTATATCTTATGACTCTGCATAGTCGATCAATGAGCAAGAAATGTAATTCGATTGTACCGAGAACAGATAAACGTCACATATCACACTACATTTCACATAACCCTTTATTACACGATATATCTCAAAGATCACGCTACAACACAAGTAAACATTCAAACTTTTAGAGTATTGGTATTTTTATTTTATTACGTGACTTTGGTCACTTATTTCTTCATTTTTCTGAAATTTAGTACACTTAAATAGATGGAAAACGTAAATCAAACTTCTACAAAATGATTAACACTCCGACAAGTATAATCTGTTTAATTTACGGCAAAGTTTCCAAAGATACTACATTAAATCAAACGCATTACTGAACACACGAGTGTCCGCGTGTGTGGAGCAGCTGGAAAATGCTAGCAAATGATGCATCCATAAATCGCACTATTTCTAATAATCTTTTAGCTGTAGTAATTTTCCACCGTATACCAAAATTGATGATTCCGTTTACACACCGAAACTACGAGAATTTACACAGTTCCAGTCAGCTAGTGAGCGTTTGATCTAGCCTAGACTACTTTGAGTACACATTCGTCAATAATTCTACGAGTGAAGCTATGGAATCATTGCCCAAGTAATTAAAACACCCACGGACCTTTCTAAGATGTTAAATTATTGCCAAGACTGAGTGATTGCGTGCTTAATATCAAAAGAAATCTCATCAAGAAGTTATTCATTACGGCTACGTGGCAAAGCGAATGATACGCCGTAAATTATTAGTATGCTTTCTGAAATGATTAATATACGTTCCATGAATCATATTATGACCGTATGACCATAAGGCGTCAAAGTCATTAGATTCTATGAAATCAAAGTTGATCTGACAGTATTGGTTCAGTAAAATGGTTCTTCGGTCTCAACCGTAATACAACCGACGGTAAAAATAATTATAATTTAAAAGTCGGTTTGGTGTATGACTGGCCAGTGTCGGAGGTGTTGATTGTGAGGTACCGCTAACTACTTAGGAATGAAGAACAATTCTTATGTAACTGCTGCAGCTAAAACGCTATGGAAGAGAGGACAAGCGTTCTGATGAGGTGCTGTTTGCTTGTATTTAACACGAAGAGTCGAGGAACCGCGGCTCTGACACTTCGGTTTCTCCGTACGTGACGGAACGGGGCGGGATTCGTCGGTTCGGTATTCAGGTCGTAACCGTTGCACGCTGTTGACTGATTGTAATAAAACTGAATTTCACTTATGGAACTGCTTCAATGCAATACGAGCGTGGAAGACATATTCAACGATACAGCTCACTGCATTATTATTATGTTGTTTTGGAGTAATTAGTTGATTCCCTATCTTCTTATCACTCTCAGGCACTCACCATTTGATTATACGTGAGCTAGTGATTAGTCATTAGAAATTAAGATAGCTATAATTTTTTTGTCCTGTATTTTCAAAAACACTCTGATCTAACTCAGCCGAGTAAAACAGAAATTATGAAATTATGAATGAAATGAACAATGTATCTTCTCGTTTGAATAATACCGCAGGCTCTACATTTAACCGGCGGAGCTAAAAATGGAATTTAGGTTAAAAGACCACGAAAAGTGTTTTTTTTTTTTTTTAAATATGTTTGACTATTTTTTTTACCCTTAAAGAAAATTATATTAAAAATTTATTGTATTTTGAAGTGTTCCCAAAAAAAGTAGAAATTAGAATTTTTCTTATCGGTTGTCTTAAATGTAAATTAATCTAACATGAAGTATTAACAGTGGACGCTACATATTCACAAATCCAAAAACATGTTTCATAGCTCCTCGTTCTGAGGGTCAGTAAACACTGGGTAGTGTTACGCTCCTGAATATCCGAATACAACCTTGATTACGAGACAGATAGGTGATCGTACGATAGGAAACGAAAGTCTAAACTAGGTAATGTGGTGGCAACGAGAAAGCTGCTTGTATTTTTTCATGTGACTTGAGCTGCAATGAATCCATATCAATGATGGTACTTTGAAGTGACCTGTGAATAGAATCACGGAAATGCCGTGCTGGTTTCTAGCGATATACATCACTGGCATGCATGCAGATAGCTTTTTCTGCTCGGCTCTACTGAATAGCCTAATATATAAGCTTCGAAAACTGCAGAATTCAACTATTACTAGAGAAAGAGGAGGCATACACGCACGATAAGGCATTTGTAGAAATCCAGGCTTCTCCGGAGCAAAAACCCTAGAAACTTTTATACACCAGAAGAACTAGTGCAGTAATGACTTTAGTCAACGTTTTACAATGTCCAACTATTCATAAATTTCTAAGTAATCAATATATAAGTTCGTAAGAGAACCATAAACGCTTGTAAAACGTGCATTAATACATAATTCTAATATTCACGAAACTACAGCTCCTCATCTTACATAAATTAGAGATACCAGAAGTATGTAAGTCACGTGTCTTAGTGTGAGAAAATATCATTCGCCTTTTGAGCCACGAATGAAACAGACCTGTGCGTGTTTCAAAACATCAATCAACATCATTATGCTGCACACTTTCCAGCCACCCACTGGGTCTGCTTTGCACACTCTCCATTTTCCTCTTCTCGCCATCTCTGTCGAAAACTTGGTTCAGTTCATTCTTTTTCTCTCAGTCACTTATCCAGTATATCACATTCTTAAATAGTTGTTCCTTTTTCGCTAACTAGAACAGTAGTTGTACAGTAGCGGTGTGTTAGTACATAATAGAGCGACATTTAGAGTAGATTTACGTGTCTCCCACTACGGTTCCGTGACCCACTCAGCCTGCTATCCAAGCTGTTTCTTCATCCACGAGGTAAGGACCACGTCACCTTCTATCTATGGCTCGGGGCTGAAAACGGAATACGAAGCTCTACCTCCGTGAACGTCGCGTCGGTGAAAATTGAGGAGCCTCAAGAATTCCGTGACTTACCTTACTTTTACATTACAAAGTTACAGATTAGGATCAATTAAGTAAAGAAAATAATGCAGACAAACGTATAATAGATCAAGAATTTGTTCCACACTAATGTAAGTGGGTAAGTAATCGTTTAAAATTTATTCAAAAACACAGCGTCACTATAATTTATTCAGTTCCTGAAGTGGAAAATTTTCTTAAAACGATTTAATTCGCTACAATAACTTCGCATTTAACAGTTTTTCATATTACGCGTGGGTCGTAGCTTTTTGAGTGATAATTATTTTCTGCGTCCGTAGCCGCAAAAACAAGATGTGCTAAATAAACTAGCAGGCCCATGTGAAACAAACGTTGCTAAAGCTTCCCCGCTCTGTTGAATTCGCGTGCTTAAAATGTTACGGGAGATATAACTGTGCTATTAATTATGACGTTGCCCGTGGGCTAAAAAATGCAATAAAAGTCTTCCAGAATTCTGGGAATGCTCATTTTGCTTTTAATTAAACCAGGAGGACCGCAGTAGGTAGGTTACGCTCCGCCGTAAATCAATGAATGGGTGTTTATTAGCGGCTCTCTCATTTTGGAATCGCAAAGTAACTAATGTAAAGAGGCGCAGACGGAACGCACTGCACAGCCAGGAGCATGCCGTGGCTAGTCGTCAGGAACGCCTTCCTCACCATGGTGAAAATGTTCAGAAACATCTTAACCGCTCATCTTAAAACAGATTTCTGATAATTAAACCATGAAACGTCAATAATTAAATATCTGTTGCCATCTAGCATTTTCCTTGAAACATAAACTTTAAAGTTTCGAAAAACAGGGTTGTAAATAAGTAGTTTTAAGATATTTTGTCTAAAGCAAATCAAATCTTATGACCTTATTGACGATTCTTAAAAGATTTTAGCCAGAAGTCTCTTCAATTACAATTCTCCTTGTAATGCAGAAAATGTTGGTACTAAAGCAACGGTCATCATAATTTATCCGAACACGTTAGTTAATTTGTACTCGACAATGACTTACTTCAGATATTCCAGCAAAAAAGAAAATAGAATTACTCTTTCTTCTGCAGCGACGACCGCCGTAAACTGTAATAGATTTTGAGTAATAAATCTCGTTAATGGACATGATCATCAAGCTAAATTACGAATTTGCTTCTCACATCACCTGACAATTGTACTGATAGTAAATGTTTATCTTAAAACCGTGAGGCCCAAGGATCCTTCAGTCCATCGAAGAGGATGTGCCGATAACTTAGATCTTGGCTCTAAGAGTGATGGTGCGAATAAATTGAATGCAGCCCCAAATACTTCATCCATTTCCCGTCAGAATGAGAATATAAAAAAATGCGAATTTAGACTCCACAAATAATACAAAGCAGCTAAGGTTAATGGTCCTAAGTTGTCGGAGTATTAGAAGGAAAGTAGCCGATTTCCATGCCGCAGTTGCGACTAATGATGTCGAGATAATACTAGGAACCGAGAGCTGGTTGACGCCAGAGGTAGAATCTAGCGAATTATTTGGCCCTCATTTCAATGTTTTTTCGGAAAGACAGAGCTGTCTCAATGGGCGGGGGTGTATTCGTGGCCGTTAAGAAAACCGTTAATTGCTCTGTTGTAACCGAGTTGTTATGGGTCAAGGTAAAAATTGTTAAAAATTTAAGTTCATAATTGGGTCATTTTATCAACCTCCGGATTCTGATTTAACGCGGAATACTTCAGGGAGTCACTTAATAAAATTTACAAAAAATTTCGGGGACATATATTGAATGTAGGTGGTGATTTTAACCTACCGTCGGTTAATTGGGACACATGCACTTTCAGGTTGGGTGGAAGAGATAGGTTAATAACCGAAACGGTCCTAGAATTATTTGCAGAAAGATCTCTTGAACAGATGGTTGAAGAGCCATCGCAGTGCAAAGATTCCTCGTCCATTTTGGATCTTTTTTCTCTTATAAGCAATCCTGATATTATAGATACAGTTTGTGTAGAAGACGGTATAAGTGATCACAAGGCGGTTGTGGTAACTTTAAAATCTAGTCTGAATTTGAAGCATGACAAAGACAAACTCTTATATTGCTTCGATAAGACAAACGATGTCGGTATGGTTGATCACTTGGCGAAAAATTTTGAAACGTACACGCTACATACAAATGGTGAGAAACTTTGGTTTATTTTAAAATAATATGGAACTGTTTAAATCAATTTGTTCCTAAGAAGTTTATTAAGGTTAGTAAGAACCTTCCCTGGTTCAATAGGGAAGTGAAACGATTGCTCAGTAAGCAAAGGCGTTTACATGCCATGGTAAAGAAATCGGGGGACTCATCTAATCGCTCTAAATTAGTCCAGTTACGAGCGGAAGTACGTAAGGCAATGCGTGATGCGTTTAAAGAATTCCAAGCCAGAAATTTATCCGAAGATCTGCTTACTGATCCAAAAAAGTTCTGGTCGTAAGTCAAATTATTAAGAGGCTCTCGTAAGGTTATGCCCTCGCTGATTAAGGAAAATGGGGAATAATTCGAAACTAGCGTACAGAAAGCAGAAATCTCGAATAATATATTCAAAAAAGCTTTCACGACAGAAAACTCAGAGGAGATTCCGACATTTGCCAATCGTACCAACAAAATTAGGAATGATCTCGTTCTTGATGTCGAAGGAATAACTAAGCTGCTCATGAATGTAAAAACCAATAAGGCTCCCGGGCCAGACGGAATTCCTACAAGATTCTACTCCAGGTACGCGAAGGAAATTGTGCCGTATTTGATGAAATTATATACCACCTCCTTGGATCAAGGAAAAATACCAGTCGAATGGAAGACCACCATCGTAAGTCTAGTGTTCAAAAATGGGAATGTTAATGATCCTAAAAATGATAGGCCGATCTCGTTAACATCAATATTTTTTAGGATTTTAGAACACATCATCTATTAAAATGTCGTGCGGTTTTTGGGTGAAGGTGAGCTTTTAACATGGATTCAGAAAAGGCCAATGCTGCGAAACACAACTTGGTATTTTAATTCATGACTTGAGCCGTATTATAAATGAGCAATCCCAGGTTGATATAGTTCTATTAGATTTTAAAAAAAGCTTTCGACACTGTGCCTCACACTAGGTTACTAAGGAAACTTCGTGGTTACGGCATATATGGACAAATAAGCCACTGGGTTGCAGACTTTCTGAAGAGCAGAACACAGTGTGTAGTTCTCGACGGTGAGAGTTCATCACAAGGTGAAGTCCGGGGTTCCTCAGGGAAGCGTGATAGGGCCTCTGTTGTTTCTCAAATACATTAATGATTTGTGTGACATAATAAGAGGGATGAAAAGATTATTTGCCAATGATGGTATTATTTATCGTGAAATCAAAACCCAGGAAGACTGCGCTTTGTTACAATACGATATTATGAAAATTATTGCATGGTGTAAAGACTGTCAGTTGGAGTTAAACGCTAAAAAGTGCCAAGTCATACGTGTAAGTAAAAAGGTGACACTATTTAGCTCTGAATATACAATTAATGGTACTGTCCTTAGGACGGAAGATTCCGCTAAATACCTAGGGGTAACAATTCATAATAATTTGTCTTAGAATGAGCATATCGAGAATGTAATTGGGAAAACAAATCGTATGCTTCGATTTGTAGGTCGTAATTTAAAACAATGCAATCCGGAAGTTAAATCGATTGCATGTAAGTCACTAGTGCGTCCTCACTTAGAATTTTGTTGTTCTGTATGGGGTCCCCATCAAAAGGTGTTAATGGAGGCATTAGAGAAGGCCCAAAGAAGAACCACCCGATTCGTGACAGGTATACATAGTTGGAGGGAGAGCGTAAGTGCGATGTTGAAGGAGTTAGGTTGGGAAGACCTGGAGCACCGAAGGCGTTGCTCTCGACGGAAGCTAATTCAAAAATTCTCGACTGACGTATTTCGGAATGACAGGAAACAAATATTGCTACCAGCAACATTCTTATCTTGGAATAACCGTGAAAATAAGATAAGAGAAATCAGGGCCAGAACCGATTCTTTCCTGTATTCATTTTTTCCACGAGCGATTAGAGAATGGAGTAGAAAGGATTTACCGGGCGAGTAAACTTAAAATTCGACAGGAGTAGCTTTCCATATAGCTCTCCGGCCATCCTGATCTGGGGTTTCCATGGTTTTCCCAGATCACTCCACGCGAATGCTGGGATGGTTCCTCACAATAGCCCATGGGCACCTCCTGCCATATCCCGTATACCCCTTCCAAACTATTACCCTTTGGGATAGATGCAATGCACCCTTCGCCACACACTTTTACTGAATCGCGGAGTAATAATAATAATAATAAAACAAGTTACTGGAGGATGGTGTTCAACAGTCAGGTAAAAGTAATTCTCAAACCATGGTGCCTGTCTATTAACATGAAAAAAATTTCTAGTAGAAAAGTAACTATTCTTATAATATTTATACCCTCCTTTCACCCGAAATTTGCAAAAAGTAATCATCTGTTAAGTAACCCATTGTTTTCGGAAAGGAAAACTGTTTTATGCTCTCATATAATTCTAAATTTTTAACTTAGCTTGGTAGATAAAATTCCAAATAAACCAAAAGAAAAAAATAAATGTGTAACACAGTGTTTATAAGGGAGCGTCCATAAATTACGTGACTCGGTCTCGGGAAGGTAGGGGTTGAGAAGAAAGCAGCGCTGGGCTACGCGAGGAAGGGGAGAGGAGGGTCGTAGCCAAGGCACGAAGCTTTTCATTATATTATTTGTCACAGTTAAAAATAAGGTACAGAACACACATCAGCATGTCGATGTTTATTTCTGTTATTTAATTATCTCCGTATGTAGTTTAGATATCCTATATACTGGCAGTGCTCCGGATGCGTTTGACTGGAAGTCATAGCGTTGGGTTTTACGCGGCCAGAATATTTGAACTAACCGACACGCGACGGCTCATAACAATTCGAAAAACATACCTAGACTTAACTTCGCTAATAGATGTCACCTGGGATCTTCCAAGGCAGTGACAGTTGGTATTGTTTTGATGGTTTTAAATAAATCTGTTTTATTGCCTGTGTGTGACCACATCGTTCGTTGTTAAAATAATTATAATTTCGTTCTGTCATGTTAATTTTATTACAACATTAATTATAGTATAAGAACGAAGTCTTTCTCGGCATTGAGAATGTATAAACTGCTCTCGGGTCAAGAGTGCGTTGCTACACGATATTTCGGCGACTAGATTAATTGCCGCCATCTTCTGGTGAAGTGCCGTGTGCAGCGGAAAGGCTAGTTCTTATAGCCTGCCACCAGGTGGCCCAGTGCGCGGGAGTGTTGAGCGCGTCCGTGATTGGTCGGCGTAGGCACCGCCCGGCCGCCGGAGTGGGGGATAGTGCTGGTGCAATGCCTTTCCAGCCAAGACCTACCACGCCAACGCCGGCACCACACCTGTGTGGGAAATGGCTCTACGTCAACGCAGAACAACACTCCATAAACCAAGATGAAAATACCAACGGCGGAGACGACCAACCAGCAAGCAGCGAGGAAGCAATGGAACAAGACGGTCAGATCGACGCAGAGGCCGAGCAGGCTACGGCACAAGGCCCAGTGCTGCCTGTCACCGCCCTATACGAAGGCAACTTCATGGAGCTGGTGGCAGCCTTCTGGGAGGAGACAGCAACACACATCATGAGCTTCCCAGTACATGGTGGCCTCCGCTTCCTACCGCAACATCCGGACCAGCTGCAGACATTGCAGAAATTTCTGGAGGGAAATGGCATCCGCCATTCCTTCCAGACTCCAAGAAGACCAAACAAGCTGGTAATCCGTGGGCTGCCTGAGGAGACTGCGGAGGAAGAAATCATCAAGGAGCTAGGAAGCGGCGGCATTGTCGCCACAAACCTCCATCAAATGAGACGCCCAGGAACCGAGGAACGCCTCCCGCTTTATGCCTTCCAACCGGACAGGCCTCTGAGGTGGGAGGAGCGGCCTCAGCAACTACTTGGGCACAGGGTCCGCGTCGAAGCGAAGAGGAGACCTCCACTAGCACTCGCCCAGTGCTTCAGATGCCAGCGGTTCGGCGGGCACCTGGCCCGCGACTGCACGGAGGACGAGCGCTGCTTGAGGTGCGGAGGCAATCATGGACTTCCTGATTGCCCCGTTCCCCGCGATGCAGAACCCACTTGCTGCAACTGTGGCGGAACCCACGCAGCTTCATACAGTGGGTGCATCGCCAGGAAGAATCTCCGCAAGACGCCGAAACAACAAAGCCAAACACCAGTCGCCACTGCGGACAACACAGTTCGCGCTGCACGCGACCAAGAGACGACAGCGCCACCACACAAGAGGGACAACAGGCCACGCAAGGAGGCCCCGCCAACAGTAACCAGACAGACTGCAGGCACCAGGACGAGAGGATGGGGCGACAAGCGCCCCCCCCTCCCAAGCCGGACACAGCCGCTGACCTGCATAGTCTGCTCCAATCCATGGCCGACGCCATGACAAAACTACCACAAATTGTTGCAGAAGCTACTGCGCAAGCAGTTGCGGCAGCATTAGCAACACGATAGCTGGCAAACAACTTCTTGCCAGCAAAAAAAAAAAAAAAAAAAAAAAAAAAAAAAAAAAAAAAAAAAAAAAAAAAAAAAAATTGCTCCAAAGCAAAGCCAATTCCAAAAAAGCAAAATACCACACAAACCCAAACAGCAATTAGGAAGGTGATGCCGAATAGGCAAGAACTTCCGCATTAGAATCTCTTAGCCTAAGGGCTAGGAGAGTAAAGAAGGAGTCTAGCGAGCCTAGCTGGGCTCAGTTGAGTCGGGCGCCTCGCGTCGTGCGGGCCTCGGCAGCGCCGCTGACGCATCGCTTCGATGACCGGCGTCCAAGTGCTTGGACGCCGGTCATCGAAGCGAGGCCCGCACGGCGCGAGGCGCCCGACTCCCAGCCAGAGTAGCCAGTCGTTGCCATGTCTTCATGGCAGAGTATGATGGAGTCTATTGTCTTTCGACATTTACTCCAGATGCATTTAGATGTGGTTTAACTTGTCGGTTGATTTGTCGTCTTGTTTGGCTTCTTGATTCTTCTTATCTGGCGGCAGCTGTGGTGCAGCAGCTGCTCTGGTGGAGCAAGCGACGAGTTGCGCAAGCAACTCGACGACCTTTAGAAGCTGTGGCCCCCATCCGGGCCCGTCCGCGCCACGCCCACAGCATGTGTGTGGGGGGTGAGGCGGGCTGTCGGGAGGAGGTCTCGGCGCCGGCGTCCTAGCTTGCGGATGGCGGTTTCTTGCTCTAGTCTCGGTAGCAGGGTTGGCAATCTGACGATAATTCGCTTTTGTTTTGTTGCCACCCTGCTCCCCAGAAGTGGGCTTTGCCCGGTGATGTTTCTTCATCTTGTTTTGCTGCAACCTGGTGGGACACGCACGGTGGCAAGCAGCGTGCGGTCCCCCACAGTTGCAGCAAATCGGGTCCTCCCTCGGCCTTGGGCATGCCGAGTGCAGGTGATCTCCGCCACACCGAACGCACTTCCGCTTGGCAGTGCATTGGCTGGCGAAGTGGTTAAACCCCTGGCAGTTAAAGCACTGGGCTATTTCTGGTGTTCCCAGCTTCCTGTCAGATGTCGTGGTCTGCGTGGCGCCCGACTCAACTGAGCACCAGCTAGGCACACCAGCACTACCCCCACTCCGGCGGCCGGGCGTTGCCTACGCCGACCAATCACGGACGCGCTCAACACTCCCGCGTACTGGGCCACCTGGCAGGCTATAAGAACTAGCCTTTCCGCTGCACACGGCACTGACACACTGCCTGCCCTACTGCTAACACACGGCCAGAGGAGCGCCGGAAATCACACTGCTCTCCGCTAACAAGACGACAAGAGGCCGTGCCAACGGAGAAGACTAAGCATCACGTGGATCACACCAGACGGCGTCCACCAAAGAGACAACCCAGGCAAAACATCACCGGCAGAGAATCATCCGACCACACCACCCGTCAATCATCAGATCAAAGAGAAGAAAGGTTGGATTCACTCATCACTCTTCTCACAAAGCTCGTAAACCACCTCACATCAAAAGAAGACACCACTGCCCCCCTTGAGGCAGCATTAATGGAACGACACAAATTGCGGCCAATCACTTCTGAGGAAGAAGGTCGCGGCGGCACCCACTCAGTACAAGAAAACATCGACAGCCAACGTGACGACAAACCAACAGAGAAGAAATGCCCCATCAAAATGAAGCTGAAGTAAATGTCTACCGACAACACACTCCACCCTACTCTGCTCAACGGAGCAGTAATTGGCTGTGGCTGCTGCACACGGCACTTCACCAGAAGATGGCGGCAATGATCTAGTCGCCGAAATATCGTGTAGCAACGCACTCTTGACTCGGCTAGTCACCCGAGAGCAGTTTATACATTAATTATAGTGTTGAATTGTTATTTCAAGTTCAAAATGTGGTGTGAAGTGGTGCTGTAAAAGTTGACAGAACTGTGGCAAAAGAAAACAAAAAATGCAGCTCTTATTTTTTTACGCGGCAGGTGAATTTGTTCTATTTCATTAGTTAATGAACAATGATGAATGAGAAAAGCAGAACGTTTTAATAACAGTTCAAGAAGAACAAGATCCTTTACTGTATCTGAGAAAGAGGTATCTCCCAGTAATTAATCATTTACAGGAGTGTCAAAATTTTATTTAGAACACTTGTAATTATAAAAAGTATATAAAACAAATATTAACATACACAATAATCTTTACTAAAGTCTGTTAAGAGAAAACAGTAGAAAATATCTTCTGGAGTTAATGAGGAAAAAGGATACTTACCACACAGGGGGGGGGGGGGGGGGAGGGAAAGTCGAGGCAAAAGCCACGCCAGGATACGTGAGAGAGCGAATCAAGAGAGCAATGGAGCGATGTAGTTTATGGACGCTTCCTAAAGGGTTTTAGTCTTTCGCGTGTAGAAGTCTTTGGAAAGACGAAATTCAGCACCAGATACGTTTATAAAAGTATTGATGGAGAAAAATACTTAAAGAGGAATAGTGTGTAGCAAAGGAATTGTAAAACTTGTTCAGATTCTAATGGTTGAATTATTTGTGTTTTTTAGCCTTAAATCAGAAATAGGTTAAAGAACAAAATGATTAATTGATGGTGTCACTGAGTTTTGCATCCTTTGATAAAGGACTGAAACAATTATTTTATGAAGTTGGCACCGTCTCGCCGTACAGTATTATCTGTTGGTCAATCTTCGTGACGCTTAAATAAGAACCATTCTCATATACTGACGTCTATCAGCTAAGAGTGGTTCGTAATAGCCTCCTAGCTGAATCGGTTAATACTTTCTGGTTATGTATTTTCAATATGCCATTTCATGTTCTCATGATTCAGGATTATTCTGATTTACCATAGGTACTGTTATGGCTCATTATCTGGATCGTCGTAGTATTGTAAGGTAGCGTCTCTAGGCTTTAGGGTCTCAGTCAGTAGGCAACGCTTATAATCGAAAGAAGCTGCCAGCCTTAATTCTAAGCTTTTTTTTTTTTTAATTGCTCTCACATTATGGTGCGGGATTTGTCATTTGTATTATCTTTAAATTAATTAAGATGAAGCATATGTCCGGTGGCAATTTCCCTACACACCTAGTTCCCCATTTCCTGACTTTAAAAAAATAATATTTAACTTTTTGTGCGAAATATCATCACCCAGCTAATTTTTTACCCCTTAACAAATTTATGATTTTACGGATTTTCTGGGAGTTTATACAGCTTTTCCCTTGGCAATTTATTTCAATCTCTGGCTTTATCAGACACGAATCGAAGAATATCTGTTTCGAGGCTGTTTACTCTTTGGAAATTTTCAGTATGCTATATACACAGTGAACAGAACGGTGTATGAAGAAACATGTCTTTGCGGCCCTTATGATTTCGGAGTTAAAATTTTCAACGCTATCTAGCAACTGTTTGTTTTCTTCAGTTCTATTCGTATATTTCCCTTAGTATTACATATAAAGTGTTGCTTCCAGTTGTCTTACATTATAAAAAACCTACGTTCAAGAATTTCTTTACTGTGCATCTCTAATACCGAATGTCATTTAGGTTTGGCGCAAATGACGTATTATTAATTACTGTACAAAATATTTTGCAATTCTGTTAATGTCTGGCGACGTTGGCAGCAGTGGCAGCAGGTGTCTGGACCAGCAGTGACCGACGCTTATGGCCGCTCAGAGGCCTCCAGTGGCGCCAACTTTATGGAGCCCACTCACAGGCCAGGCAGGCAACTTTGCTCATCACTCGACTTGGTGAGAGACTGCTCGTGGCCTATCAAGGCTGATGCGCTCCTGCCATCTGGCGGCCTGCGTCGTTATCTCTGAGGAGGATTGCTGACTCGTCCTGACCTGCCTCCGGCCGCCAGAACTGCGCAGCGCGAGTCTCTTGAGTTCTCTTACACGTCCTTCCAGCACAACTCAATACAAGACCTAGGCCGTCTCTGGCTTCGGAAACTAAATGGAAAAGTCTTTAAGTAACGATGTAAACGAATTTCTATCTCAGTTCAGGAGATATATTGTTGGCTTCTAAACTTCAGTTACGCAGAACAGGTATATTGTACAAAAAGTATCGTACCTGTGGTGAGGACTGCACCCAATTATTTCTGATGATGTCGGGAATAAATTTCGTTGTATTTTAAAACGTAATCTCGGTGATGTAGTTTGTACTCAGAGAGCATTGAAATCTGACCGTAAGCAGATGCATACACTGTTCTGCAGGTTGCAGTAAATACCGACGTTGATATTGGCTTGCTCTATGTGCCATTCTCTGTCGTTGGCGATTGTATGTATTTTATAAATGAAAGTGGATCGTACAGGTCAGAAGGCAGAGCAAAATAGTCCTTGCAAAGCAAGTAGTCAATGTATTGGTTCATATGTTCAGTTAGTTGACGCCGTACATTAGTTGTCGCTGCCTTTAAACATTGGCTCTTCCGGCAGGGGTGACAGACATTCATCTTCACTGTGTCTAATGATTCTAAAGCATTCAGGATTGGATGATGACATCATGGGAATTTCTATACAACATGTGTCCGGCCTTGGCCGTTGCTGCACCGTAACAGTCGACATGGTGAGCTTCTTGCATTCCTGACACAAAACGCTCGTCACGCGAGATTCATGGTCTGGTTTGCTTATACAATGATCATTCCAACCGTGTACGATTTCGGTATTCGATTTGTCTATTCAAGTTTATTTTATTTTTACATATAGCACCATACAACGTCACAATATAAGTCGAGGCTAATGGTTTACAGACTCAGTTGACTGACCATGATTAGTAGTGTCAACTGAGATCACAAAAAGCACCGCAATGGCTCCTTCAGAAGTAATGATGAGCTCAGGTTTTGCAAACATAGTGAAACAGAGCATAGATTTCTTAAAAACTAAGCTTAAACTTCGATCTTTCATAGATAGACGTACTAAGCCAGTGTGCCTGAGGTATGACGACCAGTCCATTTCGTCCGCAGCATAGCTACAGTTTAACGAGTAATCCGAACCACGGACGGAACTGGTCTGCGCCATACACTGAAGTGGCGAAAGTTATGGGGTAGGAAGATGCAAATATGTCATTGGTAGTGGCGCTGCTGAAGAAACGTACACGTGAGGTATCACAGCCTTCATTTGTACTCTCGCGAGTCGTGTTGAAAGTTTTCTGACGTGATTATGACAGCACGTCATCAATTAACATGCTTCGAAGGAAAAATAAAGTTCGCGCTAGACGTATGGCGCATTCCATTTCCTGAATTCATCATTCCTCGAACTTCGGTGTCAGGAGTATGCCGTGAATATATAATTTCTGGCATTAGTTCCCGTCTTGGACAACGCAGTGGCCTGTACGTTGACTTAATAACTGAGATCTGCGACGTCTGCACCGAGGTGGTGAGAGATAGGCAACATTGCGTCGACGAACATCAACACTCAACGACAGAGGGACAGAGCAGTTGAAGACCGACGCGAGTGCCTCTTATAACTAAACATCATCTGCTGCAGCGCCTCTCATGGGCTCGCTTTCATTTCGGCTGGCACTCAGATGAAAGCCAAATGAATACATGATCAGATGATTACAGTTCGTAAGAGTTGGTGATAAGGTTCCACCTGAACCCAGGTTGTGAGGAAGGCACTGTTCAAGCTGGTGGTGGCTACTTCTTGGTATGAGCAATGTTTACATGGTATGGATTGGAACCTCTGGTGAAACTAAACCAACCATTGATGGAAAATTGTTATGTTCATCTACTGGGAGACCATTTGCAGCCCTTCATGTTCCGAAACGATGATGGACTTTTCCAAGACAATAATAAGCCTTGTCACCCGACCGAAATCATTCACGATCAGTGTGAGAAACATTCTGGATAACGCAGAGAATGGTTTGGCCAACTAGATCGGTAGACAATAGACATTAATCTAACCAAACAAATTTGATAAATGATTAAATGATCATTTCGTGCACCGGAAACATTGGAAAATCATGGATGGCTCAGGGAAAGCATAGCTGAATTTTTGTTCGGGGGACTTGGGACGAAGACTTGTTGAGTAAATGCCACGTCGGGTTGATGCACTTCACAGAAAGTGCTTCCACACGATTTTAGGAGATATCCACGTCTTTTAGCACTTCAGTGTATGAGCAAACGACAGCCCATCTCAATTGAAATTTAATGAATCCCACGACTTTTTGTCAGGGTTCTTTGGGAGTGAACCGTGCTAGAGTATAGAATCAAATCAAAGATGTATACAAATTAAAATTTCAATAAATTCTGCACATCGCTTAGAAGAGCAGGAAAATCTAGTTGGCAACTCATTTAGCTTCGTTATGGTAGTTCAGGCACTGGAGATTAATGCTCATTTCCATATGCAAAACTAGGAGGCAAACATTAAAAGGGAAACTGCAACTGTGGTAGCCCTCATTATTAATGTACAGGAACTAAGAAACAGTAAATAATCACCTGTAATATACCCAGCGGGAACATCGATTCTACAACGAAAAGCACTGACATTTACGATCGAATATGTATCCGAAATGTGCTGCCGTTTCGCCTCGGGGCGATAACAATAACTTTCCCCCTGCGTCGCCAATGGACTGATGCACGAATTTATCCTCCGCAGTTGGGGGTTTAAAGCTGTACGCCCAGATGCCAACGGTAACTCCACAAAGCGTTACAACTAGCCTCTACTTTAGTGAAACATAGATTTCTCCAGAAAAACTTCTTTTCACCGGAAACGCATTACGATGCTAACAGACGAAGCTCTTAAATCTTATGTTCCAACAACATCTATACAAATAAAAGGATAAACTTGGTCATTTTGTCACCATCTCCGTAAAACTGACATAACGTACCCGGTCTTCAGTACCGGACTAATTACGTTTAAATTAATCTACTAATTATTTATTTATATTTGTTCAATGTAGGTGGTTTCGTAAAATTACTTCAAGTGGATGCAAGTAGTTCAAGATTTATCGGGATCTGTGCGGCATGGACCAGTATTAAATTACGCGGCAGAAGGTAGGTTGATAAGATTTATCTTCAATTTCCTTTGCATTCTCTGACGCCATATTACTGAGGTCATTACTCCACTGCATGTAAGTAGTTCCACCTCTGTCAGCCTTTCAAACGTTGTAATATGGATCTGTAACACGGGTAACTAAAACAAAGTTGTAAGGACTCGTGAAGATTTTGGTATTTCGCGAGCAATAACATGCGATACAATGAAAGAATCATTCCGCGCGTGATTGAAGCTTTGATTTTCTAGTGGCAATATCAGTGGAGTTTGAAAAGCAACCTGTACCAGGATGACAACAGAAATTTTTGCTACAGAGTAAGGTAAGAAGAATTTGATTCAGCGTTATATCAGTTTAGGATGACAAAAGAAACTTTTTGCTACAGTTTAAGGCACGAGGAATGCCATTGAGCGATATTTTGTAACACTCCTATTTAGTTAAGCAACTGCCAAGAAATGACTTACCAGAATCGTGTGTCCAGTCATCATTTTTTACGGTCTTTGAGACTAGTTTACTAATAATAGACGACTAAGTTTTAACGTCTTACAAAATTCACACTTAACTTTGATTCCTCAGTGAAAAAGAAGAGCTGGGTTGACAGGAACACGCATTGTCCATGTGAGTGTTGATCATTTGTGTCAGTTCGTAGAAAAATTACTGCACATTAATGCGATTTTCTCTATTTTTGTGTCAGACCCAAGCATGTCGATGACATGCAGACGGACAATCAAAGTAGTGCTCCAAGCGTGAAATATCGTAGCTATTCCATTATTTTTGATAAAATTCGCATTTTCTGAAACTTGGATCTGATTAAAAAAAAAAAAAAACTTTGATTTTAGCATACTTGTTCGATTTATTACATTATCATCGGTGCCCTACAATAAGTTATGTACGCTAATGACCTCGTAGTAGACGTGCCCTAAAGCAACAAACAAGTTATATATATACATGATTTGATATTGCTATATGTTTCTGTGGATGATTATAATCTTTTATCAAAAGATAGTTAAAACTATTTCACGCTATTTACAGTTTTTAATTTCCTTATTACATTTCCATCACAGTTTTTTGTTTACTTATTTTATGTGTTTCACACACGCACTGTAGTGTTTTACATTTTCTGTAAGCACGCTGTTATTTTCCACCTGCTATATATGTGTAACAGCTAAAAATGCATGTGTTATTGTTTAAACTGATGTAGAAAGTGCATTATCGACCTGTACTTGTGTTTAAATTATATCTAAGTAATGGCTATAGGTTTGATTGTCAAATTGTTTTTAGTTTTCTTAAAATGTGTCTGGTTCGTGAAGTGGAGATTTTCATTTTCCCCTTTTTTTTGTATGAATAAATTTAACATAACCTAATCTATAATGGAATATTCAACTAAAGCAACTGATGGGGCTTCGAGAGGACCAGCAAAGAGAGACGAACAGACGATGACAATTTGATAGCTGATTACTTGAATGTGCGATGGATTGTAAAAAGAATCTAGTGGACTTTGGTATATAACCTAACAATGTAAAAATGTTTAAATTTCTTTTGAAAAATTTGTTAAAAGACACGAATGATCCTGTAACTAAGCTCCAGTATATACGTAACTTAAACCGTACACAAATATTAAACAGTACTGTGTCGGTCTGCTGGCTTAACGACACCGCAACTGGCTGCGAATCAAGACATTAAGGTTATTTAATATGCCGTTCGCCTCTGACAGTTGCTGTTTATTGTATGTGAATTACTAAAAACCGCTGCCATAGTTCTTACTGATGTTAAAACTATAGATCCCTTTTACCTGATAGGTCTATCATATTAGTCCAGACGACCATGATGGTGGTAGATAGCGCGGCCAATTGAAACTCTGTCATTTAAGTCCGTGATAACATAAATTCACATAAAAAAGTGCCATGCCCCCCTTTTTATTACTACCGAGCCTGGTTGATGAATCGTCAATGTTCGAGTCTAGCATTTGGGAGAAATACAAGTTCGAATCCCGGTCCAGCCATCCAGATTTCGGTTTTCCATTATTTATCTTAAAGTTAGTAAATCCAGGCAAATGTCATGGCCGATCTGCTTTTCGTTCCTTTTCCAGTTCTCTCGGCTCTAACATTCTTGACGTTGACGAGCTTTAAAGTAAAATAGGTAATTCCTAGTGTGTATATTTCGGAATTGCGAAGAGACGTCGTAAATGGAAAATAAACAGCACCAATTTTAAAAGTCTCAGACAAAAATCAAAAGAGTCCAACTTAAACCGCATCCCAAATGCATGTATGAAGGTGAATAAGTTTTCACCCTCCAACTTTTCAGAGTGTGATAAGGAGCCTCCATGCTAGACACCTTGAACGACCTTGACCTCGCCGTGATTACGGTTTGTAGATTGTTTGCCATAATCGCCTATGTGAATGACGTGAGGGTCGCCACACATATGAGAAACACGTTTTTGCTTAGCATTGTATTGTTCACAGTCACATGGGGAACCTCCCTCCTTGATATGAACTAAAGAATATACAACAAGCGGTACGATAAACACTCGTTCATATGGTGTTTATAAAGAAGACACTGTGAGAGAACTTCTTAAGCTTTTTCTTCTCTCTGCTTATTTGGTACTATTTTAGTAAGCGTATATTCATCATCATCAGCCAGTTGAATCATTGAACGATGTGGCCTCTTAGAGTGCAGGTAGAGAATGAGCAGTCTTCTCCAGGTGGCACGATCTTGGGTGATCCTCTGCCAGTTAACTCAGACAACCCTGCGTATGTCTTTGTCCCATAGATCCATTGGTCTTTCTCTTGGTTTCTGATGTTCTCTTGGGTTCCACTCTAATACTATTTTTGTCTACACAATCGATCTCCGGGTGGAAGCAGCTTTGATGTCTCAAAAAAATTACTTTTTGCCAGCAGGGCGTATATTAGTTTTTTATTAAAATTTTTTATTTCTTTGACTGTTTTACTAATCAACAGGTCAAGCAAAACAATTATTTTAAATTTTTTCATGCGGTAAGCTTCTCGTATCCAGTAATCTGCTGGCACTCATAACGCTATTTTATTGCGTGGGAGAGATTTTCGACACACATTATGTTTTAGTTTCTCAAGTAATTTCAAGTCCTCGTAAACATATTGCCATTACGTGTGGAAACGTTAAAGAAACTTTTGGGGAAAAAAGCTCTCGCCACGTTTTTAACCCTTAAACCTTACTGCTCTTCAGCTTTTACACAGTAAAAAAACAAAACAAAAAACAAGGGCTGCTGAAAAAACTGATACAGGTCTTATCAATACACAGAATCATGGAACGGGGATGTTCTCAGCTTGAAACTCGTCGCGCTTATTTTTCAGCCTCTGGCAGAGTGGAGCTAGTAAGCATATTCTCTCGGGATAAAACGCTGTCCAGTTACCAACGGACGAACTTGTGAAGCCAAACGAGGAGTACCCGTACGTAAGTAAAATGTACCGCGTAAAAGTATGCAAATGCTTTTCGTCGCGAGAATTCCCATGGTACGGGGTCGGTTATGCCAACTTGCAGGGAATATTAGTATGCAGAGTGGATTAAAAATATATACAAGGTCACGAAGAATACTTGTAAGGAAGTGAATAGTCTCACGTTTACGCCAAAGAAATTTTAGACTGCTCTGGATAAGATATTTTCGCAACGGAATAATGACATTCATGAGCACGTTTGCGGCAGCAGAGCAATAAGGATATGACTCACATGTGTCCCTCTCTACGTAAATTTATTCACTTAATGTTTTAAATAAAAAAAAGTAATGAAACAAACATATCGTAAACATGTACCGCAAATTGATTTTTTTTAAAATTATATTTTTTTGCCTGTATTAGCGGTGGCTATTTAAACAACAATAACACTCAACCAGAGTCGGTTAAGATCGGGAAATTAATATTTGCAAAATATTTATTTCAGAGTGGGATATGTAAAATATCTAATCATGCAAAGTTAAAAATGATTTAAAAAACTAATTTAAACTTAAAATAGACTTTTCGACTTATCTGGTTGCGGAACAGCACTATTTTCCAAGAAGCGCGTGCTCGTATATAATAACAGGACGTGATTTTATGCCATATAGGAATACTTTAAATGGGACCTTTAGTGTATAGCAGCCACGCACGACACATCAGAGGTAACGTTTCCAGTTAAGTACGATGGAAAGTGCCTCCTTTCTAACAGAAACCTTAAGCCGAATGAAATAGGAGTATAAATATTTACAGTATGATATTATAATGCTTGGACTACAAGTACTGATACAAAACTATTACTGTGCCAAACATGAAGCCCACATAAACGATAAGAATTTGAACAATGAACATCCTTCTCATGAAAACATGATCAAAATGCCTAATTCTTTCCAGTTTTTTGCCTTCTGTTTTATCGCAACTCTAATGACGTCGATGTCAATCAGCTGCAAGGCCCAGTTTAAAAAAAATGCCGAAAGAAATCAAGATTGATAGAAATTCTATGATTATCAAATTCAAAATATGCTTTGACCAAAACTTTTAAATGGAGCATTAATATCCAAATTTCTTGAAGATTCGGTAGTTATTATTTTTGAGTAAATAATTCCCAGAAAGGTAGTACAAGCCAATCACAGATATCATAAAATGTGTACTTATATATGCTATTGGGTAAGAATTACTACCACGTTTATAGTTTTTACTGAATTTCTAAATGATGATTTTAGTGCAAGAAAACAAAAATAATAATAATTTCGTGTGGTTGTAATGACCTGGTGACATGGTTTCTATTGGCTGCGCATTCCACCCCTGTAGTAGCCGCCTTAACCTAGCCCGGCAATCCTGTCGGGTGCAGGGAACCTACAGTTTAACGTCAAATCCGTAACACGGATTCGAACCAGGGACCTTTCGACCTCCAGTCAGAAGCCTTAACCACTGAGCCACCACACTGCTACAAGAAAACAATAACCGGTCTTAGCAGTAAATAAAATAGAGAAAAACTTTTATCAGAGACAGAACTCATAACTTGACAGACAGATTTGTAACAGACATGGGGGCCACGCGTCAGCATGCTGCCATATTACGCAGTCCTAATTTGCTATCGCTTCTAAAATTCCTCTGCGTCTTTTGTAGCTCCATTCGGTCCATGTTGATTAGCGAATGTAGGAGCCATGAGGCTAGCTACGTTTTCTGAAACGCAAAGTACATTTGTTGTATCCAACATGCCCAGCCGATGCGGGACGGTCACACAGACCGTATATACGTCGTTACCTTACGAGCCACTTAAGATTGTTAGCAGATACTTTTTGTTTCGCCGTCTCACATTATCTGGAACTTTCTACCTACTTGGAAGGGGTAGAGCGCACAGCGTCACTTGCCACTTCCCACAATAAAGTCTGGGCTGGTTGAAATACGCGGTAGTGGAGTAGTTTATACATCGAATATCTGTACACCTTTTATAACGCTAAAAAATAAATATTTAATTCACATAATCAGAATAAAATGTCGGTTTAATAGTGTGTGCATAACAGTGAGATGTACTAGAGACTTAATTTGTTTTTCGTAGTGAGGAGTGAAGCTAGTGATATAGTGGAAGTGAAATTAATCCCGTTGACCTTAACGATTTCATAAATTATCTGCGTGATATTTAATATAAAGAAATAAAAAAAAATCTATCACTCGAGGAAGTAACGTTAGTTATTTAGAGAAGGGAATATAGTCAGATGCGTTAAACGTAGTGTGAAATATAGATACAGGAAGCCAGATTTAATTGTTAAAGACAAGTGTTGCGCAACTAGTATGAAACTATTGATGAAGACAAATTTAGTGTTTTTTTATTTAATGTAAATATACGTAGAGAACTTGTTAGAAGTGTTTACGTAACAGTTGGATAATATTTTTAATAGAACAGTTGAGGTCAGCAGCTGACAGAGTATTTCCAAAGTGGTGTAATTAACGCTTTTAGTGTGCGGTGGATCTTCTGATAATTTATTATTTATTAAATATTGGTATGTTTGCCTGTTTGAAAAAAAAGGACAGTTTTAAATATAAGAGTTTCAGATTATGAAAATTTATTTGGACTATTTCGGTAGTTTTGAAAACCCTTTCTGTTACTGTTGGTTTGTTTGAGTTTCAGTAAACTCTACCAACTGCAGCCGCCTTACGCCTTCCATGTAACACGTAATTCCTTTAATTACACCGCGATCTCTAAGCAAATTAAGGCGACTTGCGGAGTTAATAAAAGGGAAACAGTGCTACACTGGTTTGTTGTAAAACAAGTATTTAAACAGATTCACAAGGGTCGAAGAAAGAAATATGGAACAAATTGGAAAGACAACCCAGTAGTTTTACTATTATCGAATGATTACTGTCCAAGCCACCATGCTGACAAAAGTCCGTTAATACTAGGAGATGTGATTATTTTTGGTGCAAACCACAAAGTTGTGTACACGTAAGGGATTAGAAATGAAACCTCTCCACAGCTCGCATGGAGCGAAGGCAGGCGGCAATGTTGACGGCGCCCTTCGTGTTTCCCGACAAGAGTAAGCCATGAATGCCGGCACCTTGCTTCACCCTCTCCCCTCTTCTACTTTATAGACGACTCTGGCAACACATTACGTTGAACGTACACGCATCTGAACAAACACCGCTGTGGTAGACATATATCAATGCAACTAGTCACCCTACTCACAACGCATTCCTCGTTTAGTACGCTTCCTGGAGCACACTCGAACAAATATTCGGGATCTAAAACTACAAGTAAATATTTGGATTCCTACATCACCGTCAGAATTCATAAACTGTTTACACTTCTTGATAGATTCGAAACGAAAAATTCAAATAAGAACAACACAAATTACGTGTTAGCTTCTCCATCGCCTCCATAGCGGTAGCGGAGAGGAAAAAAATGGAACGTAGAAATAGGCGTACAGACTACACTGAATGCGGTCCTAGGCGATTTCCCAGACTCATGTTGATAACAGCACACACTACATTTACACGTGAACACCTACCACCCTACACTGTTCACACATAGACGGCAACGCATTGCTGCTTCTCCCTCCAACGGTGGTGTGACTGATAGTGACACTAAATAATCACTCCCACTTCTATCATGGAAAAAAGAGGAAGTTTTTTTAGACTTATAGGCGGATGTAAATGGACCACTGAAATGTCTTTCTTTACGTTACATTATCTGACACCTACCCGAAACTGCGCCTAGACTTTACCCATACCGTGTTCGCTATTATTTGATTTTAATGTGGGATCGGTCTACTCTTTGCCTTTATGACGGCTTTAGCTCTGCTGGGGAGACTTTCAGTGAGGTGTATGAATGTCTCTGGAGAACTGGAGGCTCAATCTTCCTAATGAGCTGAAACCGGAGACGGTAGTGGTGTTCTAGCTCCCAGAAGTGTTCGATTGGGTTCAGGTTGAGACTTTGGGCAGGCCATTCCATTTCAGAAAAGTTATTGTCCACAAACCATTGCTTCACAGATGCAACTTTATGACATAGTGTAATGTAATGCTGCTACAATCATCGCCTACGAACTGTTCCTATACCATACACACTACACAAAGGTTTAAAATGTGCTCGTATCCTTCAGCTCTCATAGTTTTTTTTCAGCGCAATAAGAGAACCGCACCGCCCTTTACACCTCTCAAGATCGCTTAAGATTCACTACTGAAATGTTTGGCTTATGAACAGCTTCTGGAACTTTGTACCACATTTTCAACTCCCGACGAACAGCTGGACTGCTGGTAGCACATTGAAGATATTAGAGATACCGTCTGCTGATTTCTTGCGATTTTTTGCATCCACCATGCCCAATGCTGAACGACCTCTGTCCGTTGTTAAAGGAGGTCTGCCTAGTCTTGGTTTAGTTGTGGCTGTTCCTTTCCGTTTCCATTTCACAATCATGTCACCAAAAGTCGACTTGGACTGCTTTAGCAGGGTTGAAATGTCCCTCATGGATTGTTCACTCGGGTGAATTCCAATGACTGGAGCACGTTCTGAGCCACTGGGCTGTCCTGACTGACTCTTTCTGTTGACAACAGAATACCCTACGCCTCCTTGTTTACAGGTGAGTCCACCTGTATTGACATCTAGCGTTCAATTCCGCATTACGTATGGGTTTCTGGATACTTTTTATAAGATAGTATATACTGAAACAAAATTTTGGGTCCTGCAAGTATTAAATTTCAATTTTCTGCAATCCATATCATCACTCAAGGAGTTTAAAATTTTGTTCTAAAATATGCAACGGAAAGATAGGCATTTTATAGAATATTAAAACACACTTCAGAGGATCTTCATAAAAATAATTTTTTAATTGAGATTTTATACTGTTGCCACTACATGTTTTTTGTTGCACAATATATAGAGAAGTAAGAACGCTCAATCCTAAACGAACTATATAGAATCCATTAAATTTAATATGGATAGTAAAGCTGATTTACTGTTTCGTATTCCTCGTTTTTGATTCAGTGGTTTGAAATTCGTTGTTAACGGAGGGAAAAAACGCAGTGTTATGAACCAACTCGTCACAGCCCACGGTTCGAGACGAATCCACGCGAATATCGATTTCCACCTGTGTTCCGCAAGCCCAGGTGTCACCACAGAAAAGGAAAAACGTTCCGGTAAATAATACTACACGTGGAAGTGACACAACAAAAAGTACAGTCAAAAGAGAAAATTTGCAACACTTCAAAACGGAAAGAGGATCCATGCTATGAGTAAGCTTCTAATCGTTAATGATTAATATGTTATCCAGCAAAAGTATGTGATTTCGATTAATACTTCAGCTGACATACGTGATTTCAGTCAGACTACTGTGTTACAGGTTGAAAGTTTACCGTAAGCTTCCTACGATGTGATAGTGCGCTGAAAGAATTTCAATGGTGTTAAATGGCTCTACGCTATATGAAGCTATAATTAAGGATTGCAATCCCGCAGTGTTTTCAATCCCGCGGGAGTTTTGCAGATTTGCACCAATCCCGCGGGATCCAGTGAGATTTGATGGCAACAGTTTTTAACGCATATATTTAAAACATAATTATTTAATAAGTTAATAAATAATATAATAAAAGTCTTTTGATTAAATTAATATATAAATTTTAATGTTAAATGATATAAATTAACAGTTAACAATATTTTAATTAGCAAAATGTCGTTAAAAATTTCTAGCATGTCTTAAGTATGATTCGAGGTTTTACTTTTTTTTTTAAATCTAAACCAATTTTTAAATAAATAACCAAAACGGAAAATATTCGTCTTAGGTCATATTATGTGCCTTACAATACATCACATCAGCTTAAAAACATGGTATGCATAATGGCCAAGTCAACAGAGTTTTTTTCTTTATTATTATTCTAAAAAAACGTTCCATAACATCTAGAGAAAGCATTTTATTTTACAAAGTGAAGTGAATATACTCTGTAAAGTGTAGACTTGGCTCAGAACAAGATCTCATAACTTTTTGTCACTGCACAAGCATGAGACTTGGCCTATTTTTACAAGATTTGTTTTTGTTGGATTAATTATTATGTCTCCTGATTCCTTGATTGATCTTATAGTTGATTCATTGTTATTAAAAGAAACTACCCATCAAGATGTAAACTGTTAAGTATTTCAGTTTTACTTTAAGTGGCGCAACGGCTATTTTAGAGTGGAAATTATTATTGTTTTTTAATAAGAAAGGAGACTTTCTCGGGGTATGATTGCAGTGAAGTCCTCACGGATGTAAAGCCGGATTTCTTTGTAAAAACACGGAATTTGCCACTTGAGGAAGACGGCGGAGGCAGCCGTCGTAGTATGGTATTTTTACAACACAATTCGGCGATACACCCATGAAGACTTCATTATAACATTATTTTTTTTTTTTTTTGCCTTTAGTCGAAATAATTACAAGGAGTTGAAAGGACGCATGATATTCACTCAAAAATAATGTATTGTGGCCGTTGACCAAATCATCCTAAGAAGGATTAATCGAAAACCAGAGCGACACATTTAAGCAGGTGGCTTTCGTCAAAGAATATGTGTTTCAAATGCATTGAGGCGGCGGGAGAAACAAGGATACACAACTGCCTTTTGATAGCCGCTATACGATCGTTAAAATTGCGATAACATTAGTTTCGTATCAACTAATAATCAAATTTTCAGCCGCGAATTCAGGAATTTGTTACAATTACTATATCTGCAAATAAAGAAAATGGGAATAATGAAACCGTGAATAAAAAGCTTTAGTAGCTGTAGATCAAGTGCGACCCTTAAAAATTACTTATTATATAGTTAGAAAATCGTACTAAATACGCAACATAACTCAAATTATAGAAATGTGTACTCTAAACGTAAGTTTTAATGAATACGTAAAATTGGATCTATTTACTTTCTAATGACGAAGAATGACAACAAAAAAAACCCGTTTGTTCACACGAGTGAAATGGCAACTGCAAGGGCATAGGCAAACAGTGCAATACATCCGATAGAGACCGAGTGGGGCAGCGAGTCACGCAATCTAACACACGTTTTCATCGCATTTTGCGGATCCGCTAAATTTTGTGCGGTATCCGCAAGACTGCCTAATGATGCGGGATTGCAGAATCCCGCTTTGCTGGATTTCAATCCCTATCTATAATGTACAACACACTAGCTATGGTGGGCAACCAATCCTGAAAATCTTAACGAAGAAAAATGTTACTTTCTGATTTACGAGCAACGGTAATCAAATTCATCTGTTGTCTTCAAACACATAAAATTTTTAAGAAGAATTTACTATTTTTGCTATCCAGTATTTCAGGAAAAAGCGGCAAAAAAAGATTGCATGTTAACGTCATCATGGGAGGTTACCAAAATTGACTGTTACAAATAGTACGTTCTCAGTTGGATAACAAACAATTACATTTACATTAATGTTGAAAAGGAATGTTAACCTCTCCTTGCCCGTTGATACAAACAGTACAAACAGTAAGAAAGAAGGTCACTAGTTAAGAAGAAAATTCAATGTTGGTAATCCAAGTACACGCAACTACAGAACATAAGGAATTTAGATATATGAATTCTGGTCGGAGGGGGCAAGGGCTGACAGCTAAAAAATACGAAATAATTCGATTTTACTACCCAGTTGTCAATGTTAGTGTTATGCATCGTACAGAACAACGTATTCCTCAGCAAGATTAGTTCCAGATTAAAAAACAAAACTTTGATGTTTCGCTGCGTCTACGGCTGAATCAGAAACGATTTATTGATACCTGAAGTTTCAGAAATCCTACTGCGGCTTTAATCAAATTCCAGAGAGGAAGATAGAGATAGCCACAGAAAGAGATATTTGATTCCATTCCAACTTCTTTGTTATTTGTTTGAATAGCCGTCACATAGTTCTTTTCATAATTTTACGTTCTTCAGGTAGATGAATGCAAACGGTAACAAGTACTGATAAGCTATAATTCAAACAGATTTTGTACACTGATGTTACGAAGTAATTACTTGGTTTAAAAATAGATTTACCATGCATGGTTAAAAGTATACGTTACGTATTGTACTAATGATATAGTTACATTTGAGACGTTTGTTAAGATCAGCCGTTTGTAATATGATCTGTTTGAAGCAACAGTTTTATAAAACCAAAGAAGATGTTTACGTGAAAATTAAATGATGATATGGTAGCATCTTATTTGAATTACATCATTATAAGCATATTGCGACGTTAAAACAGAAAAAAAAGCTAATACAAGTATCGATTTTCTTGTTTTCTAAGGGAAATAATTCTTACCTTTTCGCCCCTGTTAGAGCAGGGATCTGCGCGTCTCCCTATAAGCTGTCGTGACGGGGGAATCCCGTGGGAGCGGTCAGGCTCGTGTGTGAGTGAGGGCTTACGGCGCTGTCACAACACTGCAACACTACGACGTCTAGTACAAAGCCAGTACGGTGTGTGCTCTGGCGACCATCACTCTGAAAATGTGATAGTCACACTACTGGACGAGCCTTGGTTTGAATTCCCTGCCGTTTGTCCTGAGTAAGTTTACACGTCGTCATCTACGTACGAAGTAATACAGTTTCCGGATTAACTGAAATTTCCACAGATCACAGACGATTCTTAGTATACAACAACGTCTGCATTTCAAGTCGGTTTGTACATAAAGCTATTTTAGTTTCACAGCAAAAGAAGAATGAGAATCATGGGCTCAAAACTACTGTAATAGAACCATTCATAGCAAGTAATATAATCTATATTTTATGGTAAAATTCTAGAAAAGTTGCGTCGGTACATTAAATTAAAAAAAGAGGAACTGAAATGTACACTACTGATGATGCACACTCCAAAATGGTAAAATTTTGAATTTTCATCTGTCTGTCTGCATGTTCACCTATCATGTAACTAAGAGACGGATTAAGCTGCACATGTTGATTCCTTATGTTGTCGGTCAGGATATAGATTTTTTTTAACGAAGCTTTACATAATCACGATGATTCGCAAATAAAAACCATAAATGTAAAATTTCTCTCATAGTCCACTCAAAAACACACAAACTAATGAATGAATTCAACAAAAATTCTGGTAGTAAAGACAGAATATTTTTTATCCTGACTGGAACATACTTCCCCATGATACGGAGGCCAGAGGTTACATTTTCAATTTTTGTTTATCTGTGCTCACTTCTTGCAAAAACTAAAGCACCAATTTCAACTAAATTCGGCGTATTGATAGCCTATGTAATCAATTAATATATAGATTACTTTTTATCCTGATTAGAACAATATTTTTTCCATTATACAGAGGCCAAAACCGCCAGTTAAGGAATTACTTTATATCCATTAAATATTGTCTACTCACTCAGTCTAAATGCCTACCACGATATGTGTTACATCTGCGGTGATGATGTGTTCGACTTTCAAATTATTTTAGTGATTTTTTTATCACAGCTAATATACATACAAATAAAAAAATCTATTCGTTCACATGCGAGACAGCGCCGATTCAACTATTGCTTGATAACATTGCTGAAGTGTGCCTGTGGTCATCGATAAACATAAATTTTCTCAATTAGTGGCAGTTTCAGAGAGAGGTAGAAAAAAATGCTCTCAAATGTAATTAAAGCATCACATAAAAATAAATTAAAAAACAGAGGACGAGATGCAAAAGAAGGAAAAAATGCAGGACTGCTCCTCTGTCTTCCATATTTCTTTCTTAGTTGATCTATGAATTAGCCACACAAATTTCTAATCCCACTAGTTGTAAATAGGAAACTTTATCGTAAGTGAATATGAATAATTTCGCTGACACACCGCTTGAATCTCGGTAATATTTTCAGATTGATGTGCCAGTAAAATCACCTTAGGCGACGTTATGAGGTTTGTCAGTGGAGTTAGGGAAACGTTATTCAACGGATTGGCGTGGCAAAAAAAGAACTACCTGCCTTAACAAGTATTGACATTCAAGGCTAAATTTGTGGGAATAAATAGCGTCCTCAACGGTTAAGCAAGCGTTTAAATCCACAACGGCTTTTTTTGGTCAAAATTTGCACATTATTAAAAGTGATACCTAAACGTGACATAAGGAAGTTCGTAATACTGTCGAAAATAACTTTCCGACAGCAAAAGTATGAAAAGTGACGTGTGAGATCCGCGTAAGTAATTGGGAGATGACTGAGTTCCCAAGGACACAACTGAGGACAATTCCTAAAAACGTTTGGTAGAAAGAGAAGTCACGCCTTTTAATATGACGTGTACTAATATGAATCTGTATAAGATTTAGCAAGCTGTCATTGGGAGAGAACTAATGACGCAGAAGAAGACATCCGAGAGGACGTGAAGAGATCATTTTGGTATGCTGCAGAGAGAAAGATCATACTGGAGTCAAGCAGAAAAAACTACAGACGAAACCGAGTCCAGGGCCCAACGTGGTGTCACCTATACTAAGTCAAGCTACCACCACTGGGTTCTGGAGACATCAGGCCCAATCGCTTTAGTCTCTTCGAGCACAAAGGATCAAGGTAGCGGCTTGTACTGGAACACGTCATCGCGCTGATGCCGAACCACCAGCTTGCCTCAATATACTGTGGTAACACGCACTGTAATAACAAACACTGAAACTGTTTGCCAACAAGTAGGTACTTAAGAACCCTGAGCTTAATTTAATAGCGATATCATGAAATTTTCATTCAAGTTGTAATTATAAAGTTTTCTAACTGATTGAATTAATTTGCTATTTCATAAAATGTTTGATTAGAGTTTCAATTGAGTCTAAATTAATCATTCTTTTACAAGACCCTTATTTATTTAAAATATTAATTATATAAGTTTAATAATTAATGAAGTAAATGATCAATAATTGTGATTTTACGCCTCTATTACACGACAAGCACGCTGGAAAGACGAAGACACCGTTATACTGCGCAAAACTTCAATCAACAATAACTAACTCTGATATCCTTTCTGTATTAACTAAAATTAAAACCAATCAACAAGAAGTAGATCAATGTCATGAAAAGATTACAATCCATCACCAGAATTGTGTCGTTAAATAACTCTCCTTCAGGAATAGAATTTAGATTTGACGCATATTTTTCCTGTGTAGTGGTTTAACATAACCTGATAAAAGTGCCAGATATGAGGTAACAACGTTTAGTCAAATCTTAGCTATGGAGACGGAACAGTGTGAGGCGACAGCATTGATTTTCGCTTATTGTGCTGCGGATATCCAACATCACTAGAGGTATTGATTAGGTTGATTGCTAGGAGTGCCTGATAATGTAATACACGAACTATTTAAATACCGTTTCAGTCATTCATTCTGAACTTCAAAGCACCGTGAACAAATATAAATAACAATAAATAAATAATTCAAACGAACGTACTATTTTCATTAGAATAAATGTAATTTTTATACTTTTTTTCCGAAAGAAGCTGTAGTTTTGAAATTGTCAGTCACCTTTACTGATAATCAATTAACTACACATTGAAAGTTATTCTATATTTACAGTATTTATGTGAATATATTTCACAAAACTAAAATTTTATTCTACTTGTTTCACAAAAAGTTGAAGTAACGAATTTGTAATTACAATAAAGTAAAGGATTCGTCTTAGTTAACTTCAGACTTCGATATCTCATACTTACATAATTACCGACAAATTTCCTAGTAATGTATATTTGGTTAACAGAAACTTTTATAGCATCGCTATGAAATATTTTTTATACTTACAACGGATTTTACAGTTTTTCGCACCTGTCATAATGTTTTCATTTACTTTATGAGACTTACGCTTCGTCCAACCAATAGGCCGAAACGGCGGGAGAAATTATGATTGATTGGACCCAGCACAAATTTCCAAAAGTACAAATGTGACATAAGCTCTAACTGAAATTTTGTTTGAAATCATTATGGATAATTAACTTAGGCAATTGAATACGCTATTAAAATATGTGTTACACATTCTCTCTCTCTTTTTTTTTAACTCTGTAATGGAACACTCTGAAATAAACTGTTCATCCTTATGCAAACATATTTGTTGAAAAATATGGTCCTTCACCTATACTTGGAAAGATAAGTATACGGAGGTGGTTTCATTCACTTGACAGAGAGTGAGGCTGATGCCCTGCCTGGTTAGTCTCAGGCCTCCCCTTGTCCGTACAGTAGCAGGTCTTAAGGAGATTGTACTCTGCCACTTGGGCGGCTCGCTATCTGCGCGGCGGCTCAGCCTACCTGACAGGAGCTCGTCCGTCCCTTATCTGGCGGCCGGCTTGCCGCTACATTTAAAGTGAACAGACAGACGGAGTGCCGACGTTCCATTAGCGGACGGACTAGGGGAGCGTTTACTGGTGGGCCCAATCCAGCCGCAGATGCGCCGATAACTTTGTACCGCGTAGTAAGGCCACGTCGCTGCAGTGGTGAATTACAAGAGACTTATGTTAGTCGCACTGTATCCATTTAGAAACCGTATTTACTGCTTTATGAGACCGCAGAGGGCAACATCCACTCAGAGCCAATGCATTATCGTTTTAGTTCAGATTTTTAAAAATTGTGACGAAAGAAACCATAAACAATGTACGCTACTCCTGAGTGTTGTCCTTTACACTTCAAACATATAAACATCTTTATTTTCTGGCAATGATTCAGCATTTTTTAGCAATCGGTAACGTCAGAACTAAAGAAAGAACACTTATGAAATCACTCATCTCCATCTGTAAGTCTGCCATAGCCTCACAACTAATGAAACCTTTTGTTATTTTTTTTTAATTCAGTACTATTTCATGTCTTGATACCGTTATCACAATTTCAACGCAGAATTTGGAAGAAACATGACGTTATGAAAAACTCTGTTATCCACCTTTATTTCTATAATAACATAGTCCAAAATTTACAAACAAAATACGTAAGTATCATTCCGCAGTATATGTCTCCGAAATAAAATACGAACTTTAGCCAACTTGGTTCTTGAATATGTATTTTTTTTAAAAAAAGAAAGTCATATATATCATTCGGTAGGAAATTTTGTGAATTGGAAGTTAAATATGTCATACAAATACTTTTTATGACTTTTCTAAAATGTAATTTTCACCATCGGACTTTATAAACTAACTAACATCTTTAGTGAATTCAGTTTAATACATTATTTACTACAGAACTATTAACATGCGACAGCAACACAATTATCACATTTTTTGATCTTAATAATATTCTTTTTCTATCTCTTTAACTTTTAAGATGAAATTTACAGTTGATCGTGACAAAAAACCCGTGAAATATTTGTAATTCAATTGAACTTCGTCTATATTAATAAGGGCTATAATAAATCTGCGAATCTGTTTCATTACTGCTGTTATCAACTTATTGAAGAATTCAATTTTAACTGATAATTGGAACTGTTCCGGAAATGATCATTTTAAAATTATAAGAAATATAATGTGTTATAACTGTCGGAAATGATTCAAATTTTAAATAATTAGAAATAAATTCATCGACAAAAATAAAGTATAATTAACACTTTCTTAATATGTACTCCATTACGTTTCGTTAGCGCTTTAGCGCAAATTTCCTGTTGTCGCCTATAAAACGTACTGTGATGAATTTAAGTTAAAAAAACAAAAAAACAAATTCGCGATTTGAACGTAATATATAAAGCCATGGAAAGAATTAAGTTTTTTACTTCCTGTAAACAAATTTTCAGCCCCCACAGTGATTTATAATTTAACTTAATTCTTAAACAGCTCAAACGCTTTAATAGAACCAGACGATATTTACCGGCTCCTCGCCCAGTATCTGTTAGAAGTCCTGCTGTACTGTATTTTAGTAGCACATCTATATTAGAGGCCCTATTACTAACTTCGGAGCACAAAATTGTTTTAAGAAATGTAGTTACCAAACAAACAGAATACACCCAGGTATAGTAATCAAAGACTGCCTAATCCAAGCAAATCAATCGATCGAGACAAATTTTAAAAATTTCCTGAATGTCGACTGTTGACTTAATGTGCGATTTCACTATGCTAATCATTGCTAACAATAATGTAAAAATTAAAACTGAACTTGTATTAAAGCAATGACAGTCAAAATTGAAGTGGATATTTCACTTTTTTTGGATTTAAGAAGAGAAAGCGGTTACATATTTGTGCTAAAAACCAGAACAAAAAATTGCTGTAAGTAATATCCGAATTTGCATTTTTTATTGCACAACAAAAAAAATTAATTCAGTAACGTATATCTAATTGGTTGACCCTAATACCGTTATTGATTTTAAATTAGTAATGATATAGTATTAAAAGATTAATGATAGAGTATTAAAAGATTAAAACCCCTTCGTTTTTTTTTTGTTTTTTTTTTTTTTAAGAAAATTAAGCACGCTGCTTAAACTTGACAATGTTTGCGAAAATATATATAACAGATACAAAAATGATTATACAAAACAACTACATTCAGAAACTAGGATTTATCATGGGGGATAAATGACATATGAAAACATGATTCCAAATCCTGCATGGAAGAAAGAAAAATGCCAGAAGAGTGATAAGGCAGAATTATATTAGTTCATTTGTCTATTTACCTGCTTCTGGAATGAATGTTATACACCCACGGTCTGAATCACGTCTAAATTAATTTTTCTACGTAGACATTTATTTTCTAATTATTTACATCCTGACAATAATTAATATACATCACAAAAAATGATTTTGCTTAAGTTATGTAAACCATGTCAGAATACGTACATACAGAAAGAGCCTTCACAAATTACGAGTGGGTATTTACAGTCAAGGCTTTTAAATCAAATTTATTAAGACCAACATCTTTGAAGCAAATTGCGCTCTTGAAGTCTTTGATGTTTGAAAGAAAAACATGCTTTCCACCGGACGTAAACAGAGCCCTTTCCTACTTTTATTATTTACGAGCAAGCGGAGGTGTAAATTCATATTTCAGCAGTTTATCTTGTTTTGTATGAGTTAACTTCCTTTCACCAGCTAATGTCTTTAAACTATGTTGTAACTAATAATTAGTAGGAGTTAGTGAAATCCCGACCTGCTCAAGGCAGCTTCGGAACTTTGCTGTGTTGCGCGGTACAGGCTATATGCCAGGGGAGCCACACCTGCTATGTTCATTTTGAAAGATGGAAGCACTGTGTACGACAGCACAAAACACAGCTTTCATTCGCCGCCGCGAGGCTCAAACGAAGCTTAAAACAGTTCATTTCAACAATTAACTTTAACTCCCCGTCACAAGTGTACTTAGAGTTGGCGAAAGCTGAGAATCTCAATTATCGGGGAAGTACTACTCCACATTAACAAAAACCATTTTTATAATTCCGTAATGAGTGTTTACGATTGTCTGAAATGCTTGCCTTTAAACAGACTCAGGAGGTAAGTTGACTCACATCAGTGGTAAAATATTAGATGGATTTTAATTCCTTGAGGAAGAGAAATATTTCAGTTTCATCTATTGATCTGAGACCCAAAATAATTATTTAAAACTCTGGGTGTGGAATACAGCACTTTATGGTAGTGAAACATGGCCTTAATAGTGGCAGAAATAAGGAAAATAGAGCGTTTGAAATATGGTTCTATGGAAGGATGCTGAAAATTAAAAGTGGACAGATAAAAGTATGAAAAGAAGGTGTTTTGGAAATGATGGGTGAGGAAAGAACTTTGTGCAAGAGACTTACCAAAAAAAAGAGAGGATGGTAGGTCACATTTTAAGACATGTGGGATTGATTAATTTGTTTAGTGGATGGAACGTACGGAGATAAGATTTATAGAGGTAGGCAAAGAATAGCTCGTATGAAGCTTAAAATTGAAGAAGTAGGCTGTAAGGGGTATGATAAGATGATCAAACCAGTATAGAGAGTGATGAGTGCAAAATAATAATAATAATGATTTGCTTTGTTCGATAGGCATTTTTACGAACAAAATTTGAAAATAAAACGTTCAAGTACTCTCAGCATATGTAAAGCATGAGTTGGCAATAGATGTAATCAATAATGTGAACGTATAGCAATAGAAGAGAAAATATAAAAGTACCACAAAAAAGCTGGATTAAATCAATATATTAGATCGCAGAATTCGTAGGAAATTCTATGACTTGTAAAATTAGATATAATAAAGTAGTAGTTGATGTATGTTAAGAACAAACACCATCCATTTCTTTTACAAGTTAAGTGGAAAAAGAGTGGTTTTATGATTCAAAGAATAAGAAGAAACCATAGAAAAAAAGGAACTGTAAGAAGTTAAATGAAGAGGCACAGCGTTTATCTCTACTAATAAAAGAATCGAATTTGCTTTATAATAATGGAGTTACATTTCCGCTATTTTGACAGGTAGTAAAAAATTCAGTTGATTAAACTAAGTTCTTCAAGAAAAATTTAAAATAGTAGTATCGATCAGTTTCGCGTGTTATTTTTGCCATAACGATAGAAACTGCATCTGAGAAGAATAGTAATTTGAAGTTAAATGTGCTGAATCTAGAGTTTACTGAAGTTTTTGATGCAGAAGAAGTTATAGTAAATGTAGTAGCCGCATTATTTGAAATCGTGTATTAAACTGTAGAGGCAAACTTTTGATTTGGAAATACCTTTGTACGAAAAATATGGTAGAACCGCTGAATATCGATATGAATAACTAAAATTAGCAGAAACAAAGGTTACGAGAAATTTAATATAGTTGAAAGTGTTTGAAGTAGATTGATAGCGTGACATTTGTCTGTGAGCGCCAAAAAAAAAAAAATATTTCTTGAAACAACTGTTTCATATTATTTTCAGAAAGAACTATGCTGATACGTTTCTCGCTAGGAACTTGTAATCTGTGAAAAAAAAACAGTTAGGAATTAATTAAACGTACTTAGTGGTGTGTTCGCAAATAAATGATAAGAAATAATTAAAGTAGTGTTCCACTCTAATCTTTGCCTGAAAAGATATTTAAATTAGTCATGTCATTTTCAAGATCCCTAGTGATTTAAATATTAACTGGTGACCGGCTGATATGAACTTGTATGTTAAATGACTGTAAAATATCCAATCAAACAAACCAAATGATAACTGTTACTGCTCAGTTAAAGATAATCAGTCGCAGTCTGTAACACCAAGCGTGATTCCCTCGCATTCGCAATGACGCGGGATTGAATACATGTCCGGCAAGACAGATTTCGGTTTTCCATGGTTTCCGTAGATCATTCCAGATATACGTTGGTATGGTTCCTTCAAAAGGCAAAATTCAAATTCCTTCCAGTTCCTAGCCCCCAGTCCTTTCACGCCTCTAATAACCTCAACGTCAACGAGGCGTAAAGACTTAAGCAAATAAAAACGATTCTCTAAAGTGTAAAGCTTAAACTCGTCTCTTCTTACTGCAAGATGGTCTGTCTTATGTAATGAAGTACTATTAAATGCCACAACTCATACTTAATACCAGCCATCTGTGACTTTCCCAGCTTGTATTACTTCGAATGGAAGTAGCCAGGGGGAATTTAATGTTTCAACGGAGACATTCAGAGCAGAAATTGATTATTTGATATTTAAAGAGCGATAGCATCAGTAGCTGTAGCTGTATTCTTCACTCTAGAAATCTGGAAAGTAAATGTAATTCGTCGGAAGCACATGGACACTCATAGCCTCGATCAACTCACCTACAGTACAAGGAAAAAAATGAGAGGAGTTTCCCCTCCAACTTTCAGTCAGATTAAAATATATATAGCTGTACTACAGTTTATTTCCAAGTACCTTGTCACAAAATCGAGGTATTCACAAAATAGCTGTAACTTCGTAATTCCTTTGAAATCGCTGGTTTTCTGATTTTAGAAGTTAATTATAATTCAATATTATGTTCACTCTAAAAAATGAGAGCTTCATCGATTAAGAGTATACTATTTTGTATCATATTTCAATCTCCCAAAACCTACTTGTTGGTTTCATGGTGCTCATAATGCTCCCGTTATTTCACCGTTTCAGTGCAGAAGTGCTTTTCCGCATCGTCCCTGAAAGAATGACCCAAATTTACGTATGTGTTTGTGTTCAGCTGCAGCATGGTGCTTAGTTCCTGCAGTACTTGGTTTTAGACGCATCCCTTACACGCTGGGAGACCCGCTTCCCGCAGGCTCGCAGCGACCCGGCTGCCCCGGGGAAATCGCGGCTCGCTGTCCGCCGCTCAGCGCCCCTCGCGGACCTCGCCTGCATTAGCGCCTGATGGCCAAGCTGTGTCTGCTCGCATAACTTGCACAAACTTCAGCGGGACGAGGCCATAAATTAATGCCCTCGGTGTCTCATTTACGCGTGTGGTGTTTCTGGGAAACAACATTACTTAGCATTCCTTATGTTGTGTTTTCTTCTCGTGGTCTCACGGAAACAAAAGAAGAGTTAGCTGGCTATTATCTACGGCGCCTGTATTTGATTTTCTGCTGATATCGCTGAAGGCAACAAATAATAATATGATTAAACTGAAATTTTCGAGTGGTTGTAATGGTACAGAAGCGTAATTTTAAAAAGTAATAACATCCAACCATGAAATTATTATTTACATATTGTGATACGTGTATTTAATAAAATATATTTCGCTGCGCGTTTTATTAAATCTTGCTCTGTTCAGAACTGTATGCAGCATTCACGAGGAAGGCCGCCCTCAACTGCCATTTTCACGTTTATTTGTTTCTCACAAGTTGGTGGAAGTCAGTACGATTACATCTTACCTTTGACATTTAAAATTAATAGTTTTTTTTTTATTTGAATAATGGCCTTCGGTCATTGCGACCATTTAGCCAGCTCCAATTTGTTTTGTACAGAGTATTGTATCAGGCTCTAATCATGATATTGTGGACACTACAGTGAGGACAGCACAAGACGAACACAACACTTAATTAAAACCACCCATGCCCGAGGCCAGACTCGAACCGGCGGCCCTTGCAATGCGAATCCAGCGCGCTAGCCACTACACTGCCAGGGCCGGCAAAATTAATAGTTTAAATAACATGCTGTTTAATTTGACCCCACTCACAATAATTATCCTTACTTGTATGTGTGATACAAATCTAGAATTGGAAGTCAGAGGAAAATCTACCAATATTTTTGGTTTATAATGCAATGCTGTTGCGTGTGTGATCATAAATGCCTTAGTTAAATAACTGTTAAAATAATTCCAATGTATCTATGTTTTGATGATTTAATTTCGCACACACATCGCGTATCATTGACGTATTATCAGTAGTTAGAATCTACACATTTTTTTCCAATTTTTGTTAAATAATTATACAATTTCACATTAAAAAATCAGATTCGTTCAAGAGAGTCAGATGCATTGTGAATGTTGTGAATATGATATTGTTAAATAACTCCATGTGTCCACTTAATACAACTGGACTGGTCAATTGCCCATTTGAATGCAAGCTATGTTCGAAACATGTTACAAATTTAAAGCTCCTATGTAAAAGCGTTTCTATGATCTTCCAAAAAGGGCAGCTTTGACAGTTTCTCATATATTTATTTTCCAGCAAATAAAATGAGCTCTAAATATCTTGTTAATGTGTGGTATAGACTGAATACTAGTCTTTAGGTCACATCAACACAGGCCTGTTTCGACGATGTACCAGATTTATTATTTTCATTAAGTTGTTAATACGGCCGTCATACCAATAATTCTGGAGTTGATATGGTCGCTACGAAAATATGGGGATGATCAAACTATAGAAAAAGGTCATAGCTATTATCATCTGATGAGACACTAAGAGTACTATATTTATTTTTGATCCACTTCCAACGCAAAATAACTCATATTAACGGATGGAATAAATCAGTACTATTGATTTGTATGAAATTTATCCAAAGATCTTTAGATTCGAAAAATGAGAACAATGAAGAACGGTGGTCAAGACACGTCTATTATGCTACCAACAATTGGTTGGTTGTGTATAAAGGGGCCCACACACCTTCAGTTTAACTGTGCAGTTATCTGTCCTAAATAACTGAGTCAAAATCTATGCAGTTATATGAACTGCAGGTGTGTAGGCTACAGTAAGTTATGCGTTCTTCAGTTCTCGCAATTCTCTCAGTTCCGGCGTTCGTTATCAGTTCAGCCGTGATGAGAGATAATGGATGACAGAAAAAAGAGAGTTGCGGTTAGCTGCGTGGTTGCTGCTGTGTTGGTAGAAGAACAAAGGGAAAACCACGGTGAACCTCGAGAAAAGATTGGTTTCTACAAGGATAGGTTTTGCCCTCTGATTTTCACTTACTGAATGAGTTACAAGAAGAAGGAAAAATAAATGATTTCAGGAATTACATTAAGAATGGACGATAAAGCATTTCAAATGCTCTTAAAAAAAGTTGAAAAGAGACACAGTCCTCGTGTATGACTGATTGTGTCTGCTACTCATCAGTTCCTGGCAGCTGGGAAATGTACAAGATTTGAAATTTTCTATGAAAATATCATCTCATGCACTCTGAGACGTAGTAAAAGCAATGTGAGTTAATTATGCTCGATTTTAATTCTGTGAAAACCTGCTTATGATCGTCGTGTTACGTTTGGATATTAAGAAATAAGTGGCCTGGCAAGAAACTTTTGACCGTCATTGTACGTAATATGAATAGTAGTATATAAAAATAATAGTGTTATAATTTTATTGTTTTAAGTCCACTTACCGAATTCTCATTGCTCATCGCTGCAATAGTTGACTCGCTTAGGTCCAGAGTTACGTGATCCACGAAAAACATCGTTGAAATATCAGAGGCTGGGAACATAAACAGCATCACTACCCACTCTCGATAACTTTCAATCGTTAATCTGCTTTAATTGTTTCTGAAAACTAGCTACAATGTTGTTTACTTTCTTCACCAACACTATCAGGAGTCGCGCCAGACTCCAAAAGATTCAGTTAAAAAAAATCAAAACATCGTATGTGAGTGAGCTTTGTTCACGATTAGAATATAAAACACATTATACATCCTAAAGTTCAGGAAGATTCCAATAGTCTTTAGTAAAAGCCGAATGCGAATCTTTTATTTCATGGAAGTCATGGTGGTTATAGGTTGAGGTTAAGGTGGCAAGCTATGTCAAACTGTACCATTACCGGAGGGAACTGCGCAGTTTATCGTAGCAAAAGACGAACTCCTTGCACAGGTGAGCGGCATGTTTAAAAGCGTGTCTGAACCGCGCAGTTACTTCCAATTGTCGCTCAGACATGACGTCACACGTGATGAACTACACAGTTAAACGGAGGGCGTTTAGGCCCCTTAAGTTCTTCTCTTACTTACAGTCTTACTAATTTATATGAGATTACCGCTAGTCGTTGTATGTAAGCTTCAGTTGTTCTAGAGTTACGTCACGGGTAGCACTCGCTACTCAGTAGTAGCAGCAGCTATACCTCATCCAATTAGGTACGGATAACTCTAATTGCCCGAATTCCATTTAAATTCTCTTGCTTTTCGTATTTTATTTACAAGTATGCTTTGAATTGCTATCCCCCTGTCTGTGTTTGGCGTTTCCATGTCTAGCTATATGTGTGCGTTTTAAATGTTGTATTTGTCACAGTTAGTTTATATTTATGAGCAGAAATGTTTTCGGCAACTACCATTATACCAAACCGAAGTTTCTCCGTATGTCACTTTAAATTATATAACTCCCCTACGGTAATAATTATTTCATGTGGTCCTTTTAGAACCCGGTTCACAGAGTTTCTTAGACTTTCCGCAATCCGTGTCTACCGAGCCATCTATCATAATCTGGTAATCTTACCGGGCATAGGAGACCTACAGTTTAACGAGGAATCCGAATCACGTAATCGTTTTGGTGTAGCTCATTTACACAACATTTTCAAGTGAAATAGGTTATGTTAAGGGCCTTCGAAAATCCCATATAAAACAGGGATTCCACCCGAGGACCTTGTGATTGCCATTTAGAGCCACTAACCACCGAGCCACCACATCTCAGCTCCTCATGATATCAAATTTCTATCATTCCACGTTGAAACTCATTTTATTCTCGTGGAAATCGCCTCTTAGATTGGTAGACCACAAAATTCCATAGAAATTTTTAACTAACAGCCGGGCACTTTTATTGACAGTTATCAGAATCTGTAGTTTTGATAGTAAACGTTTTCATAAAATCACTCAAAAGAATTTAGTAGACGTTGTATTTATTGCAGGCGAAAAGATGAAACACTGACGGAAACTTCTCTCAAAAGTTTCAACCGATAAACCGCTCCGGCTGCTGCTCTCAGAACCAGTATCCGTTCTCGACATCTTGGACTTCCTGGAATTTTTCCTTTGAAGAGGACATTTTTGCCCTAAAATATAAAAAAATGTACAGAAGACAAAAATTAATACACAACTTTGACAGAGGAAGTGCTGTAGATGAGAGACGAAATCTTGCAGCGTTTGTTGATTTAACGTCGTAGTTTAACTGTTGCGCATTTTTCGCGGAAGCCAGAAGTTATTATACGGTGAATAGAATTATTTTATCGGTCACAAGTAAGTGGAGCTTGTTAGAAAGTGGCGAGGCGCAATCACGAGGAACTTTGTTCAGAACTGAAGATTAATCCACACCGTAGTAGAGAAGATAACCCGTTCCACACTGTGACGCTAAGTCAAATTCAAGCGGATATACGTAAATCATTGCTTTATGGTTACGAAGAACTTGTTTTCCAGTTAATCTCAAAAGCTCGCCGTGTAGATAGTTTCCACAAAGTCTAACATTGTATTGAACTGTTCTATGGTTCTCGCAATCGTGTCCTGTGTTTCTCGCAGGAGGAAAGTTATTACAAACCGTTGAACTATAAAATGAAACTTTCAAACATTTCTCAAGCGGAAGACTCATCGTGGATGACATGGTCAACACCGACATCCGCAATGGTCGATGTCAACCAATACAAAAACATCGAGACTCTCATTTATTTCCACTGTGAGGGTGGAGGCAACAAGTTTAATTTCAGACTGCTCACACCGGAAAAGTGGGAGAAGTTTTACTACGCCGAGGATATCCCCCTCCAAGTGCAACTCTGAGTAAAAACAGGGAAGAAACTGTTTGTATGGGAAATCCCTAGCAGGAACTTCAGGAAACTGATGTAAACACTCTCGGATCCAGCGAATGCACCTAACGCCAAGCGCATCATCTCGGAAAAGGAAGATTGGTCCCGATATGTTCAACTACCTCTCGTCTTTTCCAAGAACTTCAAGGAGGATGAGTATTTCGACGATCTTCATCGAACGCTCTACATCCGTCACCGAAACTCAAGCAGCAACGAAGAACCAGCGATGGAGCAAGAGACAATGGCTTCATCTAACCGTGAGAACATCGAGCAACAACCAAACTTAACCAAGCTACAGGACAGCAGTCACGACGATCAGAAACGTTCCGCATCAAGAGAATCCCATCAGGAAGAGACAATAATGGCGCATGCATGTTCATCTCCAACTCAGCTGCTTGTCACCTGTATGAGCCAAGAAGATCTCGAAGACGTCAAGAAATTCCTAGAAACTAGGAATATAAAATACAGCATGGACTCCCAAGAGAATACTAGGCACACAGCAATGACCATACACGCAGAATCATCTCCAGAAGACTCCATCGAAACACCTCAAAACAGAAATTCCACAACACGCCCAGCACCAGGCAGGAGCGTGCCTACAAAAGCCAAGAACATCGACCTGGCCAGCAACCAAGACACGAACAGGAGCGGACGGAACTTCAAAAAGGAACCAAAGAGGAGGAAACCGATGGCAGCGATACAACAATGCTTCCGCTGCCAAGGATTCGGGCACAAGGCCTCGGACTGCAACGAGCAAGTGTGTTGCGTCCGGTGCGGCGGGAACCAGAGCAACCTGGTATGCTCACGTCCGAGAGAAACAACGCCGAGATGTGCTAACTGCGGTTCTGACCACGCCGCCAGCTACGGGGGATGTCCTGTGAAGAGAAGACTCCAAGCCGCCATCGGAAGACGTCAACATCAACCCAGCCATGCCAAAACAGTCGAAGGACGGGGCAGCCCACAGAAAAGGGCGTCAAGCCATGGCAAATACCATCCGCCGACCGACAAAAGTGACCAGCACGTGCATCAATGCTGCATCCATGAACCAAAACGTGAAAATCAGTTGGGGAAAATCGTCCAGTTGCTAACGCAGCTTATTACGGCGATTATCCCCAACTGACAACACGAACCCAGTAGGGGGTTTTTAATATAAGGACGCCTACGGCGTCCATAGCTATTTTCCCCCCAAAAGTGAAATAAAAATGTGTCCCCAAAACAACACCCAACTGACACCCAGAAGTTATACTACCAAAGGTAGTGGTACTTCAACAACAGCCGTAGAGGCAGCGATAATAATAATAAAAAATTACTAAAAAAAAGAGGATCGTATGGTGTTTCAGTATTGCTAGCAAGGAAATTTATGTACCTCTTTTCGAAACATGAAAGAGTGTGATAAAGTTATCCATAGGTGGAGGTGCTATTTATTGAAAACTAGAAAGTCGTAAGAGTTACTCATTGTTACCAGGAGATGTTTTCAAATTAATAAACTCGTGTAAGTACTCAATATTAGGGCATAATGTTACGAAGTAAGGTGGGGGTCAAAAACAAAAAAAACAAAAAAAAACAAAAAAGCGCCTCATTAAAAGTTTAGCATAATACGGACGTTGTCTTTAAGATAGTAAGAGAAATAAAATGATTTAACAACGTTACATAATAGTATTAATATGGTAAAAATTGTTAATAGCTATAGCAGTTGAGTAGGTCAAGGAGGTATGTAGCAAATTTCAAAAATATCTGATTGCGTAAGGAGAAAGAAAAATAAAGGGTTTGTAAGTACAGGAAGAAGAGGCATTGCTGGTTGAATCTATATACTGAAAATGTTTTGATATATCATTTGACAACAAATTCAGTTGCGCAGGACACATTGGGAAAGTGGTGGGAAGAGTTTTTAAAGTCCTGTACTTACTAGAGAGGGCGATTTGGGAACGCTCCAGATAAGTGACAGAACTGAGTTACAAAACATTGATCAGACTGTTGTTTGAATATGGTGGGGTAGAAGCGAGCCACTTTACGGATACCTATCAAATACAGTTGCCGTAACAGGCTATCAGACCTAATCCTGGATAGGCAGAAGAAGAAGACGAAGAAGAAATACAAGTGTGCAATGTAGCACAATTAGATGATATTACGGCAGAACAGAACCAATATCTGATCGATATAAGAGCAGCGTTGGGGATCGTTTGAGGAAAGGATGTTGGTGAAGAGTGTGCTGGGTATGAGCATATATTGATGAATGATATTGATAGAAAAATTGCAGGTACGAGGTGACTTTGACCGTAAACCGACATTTCAATTCAGACAGAAAGGGCGGGAAAAATTTCTTTTGTAGATGGGGGAAACAGGAACTGGAGTAACTTGCTAAGAGAAATTAAAAATAATTTACTCCAAACACTCGGACAATTTAAATTAAAATTTCGTGTCGAGAAATTGGTACTGGAGCATTCGCTTCATCATAATTAAATCATTGCTCTCATAGATGAAGTATTGCTATAGCTCTAAAGGTGGAAGGGAAAGCAGGAGATATGCACCGTTTGTTAGGTCAAAAGTTGAATCGATAGCGTACAAAGCAGTCCTGCGACCTCACATGGAATGCCGCTCTGTTGTGTGACGCACATACTAAAAGGATCGGCAGAGAAGTTGAATACCGTGCATACAAAAGCCGCGCCTTTCGTTACTGACAAACACAGTCACAAACAGAGCGTATGCGAAATGATGAAGGAATAGTAATTGAAAGTTCCTGAGAAATATAAATTATTTCTCGACAAAAGATTTAAGAATTTAACTTCAGCGATAGTTCAAGACGAATAAATAACTAATATATCAATATTTATATGCTGAATGTGCAATAAAACTGTGATACAGAAACATAATGCTAAGCGAAGGCCTGAAGGGGTGACATCCTTAAGTCAACGGCAGATGGAAACGATGTTTATCTCCAACCAGCCACACATAGCTTTTTTCTAGTTTTCTTAGCTCTTTGCAGGCGAACTTCTGAATGGTTTTCTAAGAGGTTTTGTCTCTGTCCTCAAAGAACTACAATTTACTTCAAACCTTGTAGTTCCAATGCTACGCATAGTCTGCTACAAAGCGAACTGAATGTCAGATTGGAATACTGTAAACGGTAAGTAATTCGCTTTAAGAGGCGTGGATTTATTACTAAAACCACATGACTTCAGATTGGTTTGTTCCTGAAATTTTTTCTTTTGGGGGGGGGCGGGGGATGGTATTGTGCTTTTAGATTATTTGTTTGCCTAATTTCAGTATAACGCTTGTTGTGTAACTTATTGAAATTTCCGTTCATCAAACTTCGATTAATACTTTCATTGTTAAAACAGGTTCACGTATCTTATATTTTTGAGGGCGCTAATGACCTAGATATCGACGCGCCCTAAACCCCAATAAATATATATATATATATATATATATATATATATATATATATATATATATATATATATATATTGATTTATCATGAAGATCATATCGGGGCCAGTAAAAATATAGCTAATATGGTCAGGTATTACCATGAATAATGTTTCCCACAAAGTCTTGAAGTATTGTTAAGAATTTTGTATGAAAAGAAAAGGAAGTCAACGAGCTCTTTCCAAATCATTTCTGAGCAACAGTCATCATCATAATGTAAGATGTTTCCGATAGCCGGAGAATATGCCAGCATACTGTACCATCAAGGTTAAAACTCTCTCACTAACCGTGTTAACAACAAGCCGCATTCGAAGAGCCATAAAACCAAATGCCAGCAATGTTAAGCCAATTAAATGAATCCATGTCCTGCACACGCGACTCCTAATTGCGATGTTTCTCTCCTAGTACCTTCCACACATCGTATTTTGAATCGACGCAGAACTATTGTTACTAGCGCGTTTTACCTAAATTCCTCCTCTAGTAACTAGGAAACAACTCCAATCTTGGTTGAATATGTGATTAAGTTATGATACATTCAGAGCTCAGTATATCAATTTTCAATTACCTTATTTAGTTTTTCATGTATTTTTCTTACGTCGGATATCTACAAGTATTTAATAAACCTTTCTTAAATCCTTACATTTCTACTATTAATTTCTTATTCACTTCTACCATCAATAAGTAATATCGTGTTCTCTCTCGCGACGATACGACGTATACTTCCAGTAAGTAGGTCACATACATATATGTGGTAAATAAAGGTTACACCATGTTTTAACACTGCAGTCAACTGGTTTCTTAATCCTTCACTAAATAGATGTTGGCGGCTAAGCAAAAGAAATGTTACTGAAATGCCCACTATTTTCTTCAGATGAGGAAAGGCTTACGGTACGATGGCCTCGCATGTGCTTCACAGACAATGAGAAGCAAAGCCGGCTTACACCGCACACTCGAATACAGTTTATAAAACACTTCTTGCTCGCAGATTTAGATATAAATGGTCTTTCAAAGCAATCAGGACGGAACTAATATCGAGTCCTAGTTCTACGAGAAACAATTAACTGAAAAACCCTCTTGCGACAAAGGTTCTCCTGGAGCTCCTTGGAACAATACGTCCGCATGTACAGATTCTCCGTGCCAACTCTGCTCTAACTAAATGCACTGCTAGCACAATCGTAACTTTGATACGGTGAGAAATTACAACCGACAGCTTCAAATGGTGATGTTCAGAATGTAGGAACAAGTAAAATTCATAAAGTAGCGTTAAGATGATATTACTAAATGATCTTTATATTTAAAAAAATATTACTCATATCCAAGATAACATTGTTAAAAGGATGCTCAGGTTTTAGTTTTAAATAACACACCATATGGTGACTATTTGAATTTAGCCGAGTATCAGTATGCAGTGAAATAATTTACGCAAATATTCTGTGCGCCAGACTTTCTCATGGCATCCCTGGAGAGACGCTAGATTAAAAACCAATAATTAATAATGCCGATGCCAGCTAAATGCTCCTTAAATGGCTACATATAATGCTTTGATTGATATCTACAAATAGCTAATAAAAGTAGGCATATATTGAAAATAGGTCCTCTCGGCGTTTGAATGGCGCTAGACTTTAGTTATATTATATTATTCCATCCTGTTCCATTCCCGTATTCATGTTTGATGAGAGCTTTGTGCTCTTTAATAACTCCCTTAATCTTATTAGGTTGAAACAAGGGTAAAAATTAATAAATACAAATGTTCGTAACAACTGGATCACTACAGTCCACATTATGTTACCGTCAGCTGCCGATAAGCACAAAGAAAAAACTCAAAACTTGCATTTTACGATTATCATGAAATTTACATGACATTTCTACGTTTAATGTTTAAATATATCCTTTTCTAAGGTCTCTTACAAGTATAATAAAAGCCTTACTTAATAGCTTTGTAAATGAAGAAGAAAGTACAGGCCGATCCCATCTGAAAATTTATCAACAAATCTGCCAGTTTAAATTTAACCGGATCGGTTTGAGGTTTGAGGTGCTCTGGAAATCTTTCAACCGGGTAGTCAAACATACATAAGATTCAAAGAAAAGTGACAACCTCATCACCCGACACTAAACTTGCATAGTTCTTGGAATTACCAAATCAAGATTTTCCGTATCTACTTAAAAACAGAAAGATGCAATGTCTTTTCTGGTCACAAGTTAACTGGTTTCTAGAGTCAACAACCATCATGACCTCTATAAAATCATGACCGTAAGACAAAGCTAAACGACATTTTTAAATATTAACAGATGCTTGCTTGCTTTGAGCATAAATGTTAAATTTAAGAGTTTTATCTCTGGAATCTGAACAGCATTTATACTTCGTAAATCTTCTTCCCCACCGTTTCCCAGTTTATGGTGGTCGGCCATGTGCAATGAATTTTACTCATCGTTGGCATGATCAGATTTGCAGCTATGGTTTTGCAGCCGCATACCCCTGCTGATGCCTAGCACTTTATACTTACTGTCGTTTCGTACTAGGTACTAATGAAGAAAGTGAGGTGTTGCCAGCTATCTATGAAACGTATAACTATGTTCAGCCTGTGATAAGTGTATTTTTTGTGTGTGAAATGTGTCATTTATGAGGTGGAAATTGGGGACCGTCCCAGGATTCGTCATGATGGCCGCGGAAGATCGCCTAAAAACCGCCTAAAAGTGCACTCTTTATCATTATTCTTGGCCGCCACTGAAAAATTCAGTCACTCTTATTTTGCACAATCTGACATCAATTTTATCCCAGGAAACATTAACGCCTTACTGGATAATGATAAAGAGTGTACACTGGGGACGGCCGACACGCGCAGGCCCTGTCCGTTGTTCCTCCGTGATGCAGCGCGCGGCACCTTAGAGCACTAAGCCACAATGCTTCATGGGACATATGGGGAAAAGGAGACTTCAACTATCTATTAATTGCACAGCAAAAATTTCATAATGTCTCGCTGCAAGATCGGGTATAAACGTAGCCTTACCAGATCCTGAAAAGTCAAGCAAAGTAGCTCTATGTACCTGGATTAATCAGCTCTTTATGTAAATGATAAATGTGTTCCAGGACTATATTCAATTTCAAACTGTATTATTACTTAGAAACAGTGGCATCACTGCTCTCAAATCAGGCGCTGTAATTAGTCCTATATCTAATTAGAGAGCAAACATTTTTAGCATGTATTGCTGGTCGATTTAAATAAACTAAATAATATTACAGAATGTGACATTAATGGTCCTCGCTAATTGAAATGCTCCAAATGCTTTGAATGGTTTTGTGCTGTCACGGACATTAGCTTGATTACATATTTGTTCCATAAATTTCTCTGAGAGAGATCAGCCTCGGATATTATAAAGCCTCATTAAAGTCTTCACTTTTCGGCCCAACGCATCACTTTATAATTGCTTCAGAGAGTCTTTGACGCCGGCGTTGAGTAGACACATTGGGCGCATCTGAGACTTCTCACATCTGAGGCTAATTAGCATCCCTTAAAGAGGCATTGGGGTGAGCTAACGCTACGGGTGTAATGGATGCCAGTGTTACTTAGCGAGAAGCCGGAAACTTGATCTGTTGTACAGACAGGGGCTGGAATGCACCTGCCAGAAACAGGGTTTTATACATCATGCTTTTATTTTGCTTATTTCTTAAATTGATGCCAATGTATCAAATGCTACAGACTGTTCCCAAAAAATATCGAGTTCATTAGAAGAGTTTACTTCTGTTACATTGTGACTCTTATCGTTGATTGATGGACTGATTATAATTATAAATAACTGAGTTCTTTCGATCCAAACATATATTGTTTATTATATATTATTTTAATCTGCTAGGGATTACAATGAAATTGGTTACTCTCAGAAGATACAGCTTCGTTTTTTGGCAATGATTATCTCAAGCATTCAATCTACTCATCTACGCTGATTACTAAAATCTCTCGAGTCCTTATCTCCAGAGAAACTTATATCTTCTTGCTTTTCTCTCTAAGAGTATATATATTATTAATTTCTATCTACTCTCAGGAAAAAAAAATATAATTTTCTTATGAAGATATTTCTGTTTTGTCACAACATGTCACAGTACCTGTTGTTCCTGATAACTACTGTCATCATAACAGCGACCGCCATTGGGTAAAGTGAACCCACATACGATTGTACTATGCATCGTGAATATTCCTTCGTAGCTCACGTCGAGTGACAAAGATCTATAACTTTTAAAAAAAATTCAAACTCATAAAAACGTAGTGTCCTTCTCTGAAAATCAGTATATGGTAAATAATTTGCTCAAGTTCGTTATTATCTCTTCAAACACTATAACATGACTCACTTGAACTGACACGAAATCAATCGTCATAATTTTTCAGCGTACAATTTGGTATTTGGAAGTTGATTATGTAGTTAATATTATCATTTAAATTGGCTCTACAGTTAACATATTTTGATTAACTATCTCTTTCTAGTGCTTTCTGTATGTTTTCCTTTGACTTGTAATAATTTACCATCATTAATACACTAACAATTGCTGCGAATAATGTAACGAATCAATATTACAGGTAAAATCAACAAAACCGGATTGAGAATAGTATAAAAGTAATAAAAATACTACATACTTTCCGAATTTTCGTCATTAATTTATTTACTTGAAATGCATTATGTATTACCCAGCGCAACTCGCATAATGTAATCAGTTTCTTTATGTAGAATTGTGGTAAACATTTTGACTGCTTGATTAGTGAGAGACAATATCAAATCGTTACGTTCCACTATAAAACAATTTAATTATCTGACCATTTTTTTATTTCTCCGCTCGCTGACTTCAAATAAAAACATATCATATGCTATCACTACGTTTTGGATTTTGCTTGAAGAGTACACAAACATACAAAAATCCCATAAATTTACGGTTTAAAATTCGTTCATCCGTTTTCGCATGACACGCGAAAAGGCTGAGACAAATTGCTACATTAAGGTTTAGGCTATTGTATCATCGGGATCTATATTAATAATATGTTTTAAAAAATCTTATTTGTTAACGGATGACACATGCCATCACTATATGAAGTTTCGTTCCAATCTGTTCATCAATTTCTGGCTGATGCGCAAACAGACAGATATGCTGTAAGGGAGCGCTTTAATTTTTGTTACATACCTTGATAAACCAACGATACTCACCACATTCAGTTAAAGATTATAGGCTAGAGAGCTTCATCATTATTCCATTCAGAGGCGTTCACTTTGTATGCTAGCACATTATTTAACATATAGTTAACATATAGTATTTGCTTATAGTTAACTGGTATTTGCTTTACAAAGAGTGTATGTAACCATATATTAATAATTTTTTGGTAAATAAAGGAATCGGACATTGGACTAATAACTTATGGATGCATGTGCTGAAATTCTAACTGAAACAATGAAAGAATTCAAAGCAAAATATCGGCTAATTCTGAGGCGTGAGTTTTATGGAAACTGCCGACTGGACATAAGTTCAGTGGTCTTTAAAAGTCTATAATAATAATAATAAATCGCGCTTAACGTCAAACTAATATCTATTATTTTTATAATCTTTTCAAATTCGTTAAAAGTAATTTTTAATTGTTATTGGTAATAATTAACATGATAAAGGGGTAATTTGGTCATCATGAAGTTATGATATCTCGTTACGTTTGTTGTGTAGTGATTAAATATGCCTTAAATTACAGACCAACGATAAAAAACAGAATGTATAAAATTTAAATTTGATTATTAATTATTAGTTGCTTTTTGATTACTTTCATTCGCTTGGTGTAGATAATTTAGTTATATTCTCTGTCCATATGTGTGACTGTATTAGCAAGCTGGTATAGAAACACATATTTTTCTCTTTAAATTAAACTTTGAAACCAACCATAAAGAATGATATGATTTTTTCTTAAATTTAGAAATTTGTTATGTAAAGGATAATGCAATGAAACGAGCTGTAGCTGAAACAGGTAGAATATTACATCATTAAAAAGGTAAAGGTTTATCAGGATTATTTAGTAACAATTCTACTTAAGTTAGTTAAGCAAATCCAAAGAAATGAGTTGCCAGAATACTGCGTTGAATCCGTTATTTTCAACGGTGTAAGAAGCTTGCACGGAGGTTCGATCAAACCAGAGTATTTATTTTTCCCTCCTAAATGCTAAAACACTTCGAACATTTTGAACCGTGATAACAGTGATAAAGTTTCGTGCAATTGGTATTTGCAGTCGTAACGGTTTTTCGCTGGCCGACTCGTCCATTAATGACCAATTGGCTGGCAGCTGTCGCCCTGGGGGGGGGGGGGGGGGGAGCCATTAGGCTAATGCGAGCTGACGCGCAGCTCCCCGATGCGACATTCCACAAAAGGTTAAGGACGCGCTCCTCTTGCAACTGAGACGTCAACTGGGTCACGAGCTGCTTTAGCTAATGAGTGTTTAACATAGCGCCAGCCACACAAAACTAATTCACTCGCTAAAGCAGTTACCGTATGCCAGGCCGTTAATATCGTTCCAGCAACAAAGTTAGTAAAGCGTGTAACCAGAGACCGCGCTTTGAATTCACGAAACTTCGTATATAACAGTTATGAATTTATATAACACTGGCGTCTGCCAGTGTCTTCGTCCACGTAGGCCTGAGATGCTCTTTGTCGTTTTGTAAATTATCACGACTAATTTACTGAAATTTGGCACGAAGTGTGTGATGAATCAATAACCTAAAAGGTATTGTTTTTGTACATAATCTTCTTTTTATAGCACCCGCAACAGTTCTTAAAAAAAGTATTAATTTTTCGTCGACAATTCACATCACTCAAAATCATCTCTGGGAGTTGAAAAGTTCCTATCGATTTAACTCCTCGGCTTTACTATACTATCGCCTTCGATTGGGTTTTCTATTAGTATTACTATTCTTATTCCGTGATTTACTTTAAAGTTGGTGGTGTAAGACGCGTTGCAGTAACTTAATGTGTAGGTGAATAATCACGGGAAGGGATATGACAGGTTTCTGAATAGTCGGTGAAGTGACCTCTTAACCAATTAATACACTCCATCTTTTCCACGTCGTACTTGAAACACTACTGTCTTGCAACATAGCAATTGGTCAGTGAAAATTCTCATGGCCTTGTTCTAATTTACATTTGTGTGTTTAAAACACTTGCTGCAAAGATGATGTAGTTTTATCTTCGTCCAGTTACCGTCCGGTATACTATTATCGTCTTTAGAACAATATTGAACAGGGGACCTCACAATTTCAACACGGTACTTTACACCTTGTTAGTAACACAGGAAATTATTATGTGTAACTTACGTAACCAAAGTACAGGAAGTTGTTGCTTTTAATGCCCCACTTAAAGGACATGTTATTAAATGACGCAACTGCGAACATTTGAGGATACATCAGTACAAGATCTCTTGTGGAGCAGCGTTTCTCCATTGAACATAAATTTAAAATGGAAATGTGTTTATTGTATATAATGACGGTGATTATTAATCTAACCAATATTGGTTTGTGCCGGCAGATTGTTTCACAGCACCGTGGTAGAGTTGGTTTCTTTCCGCTATGAGATTGCAGCGGGAGAAATAATGTTCAAGCCTGTGCGCGACACTGACGTTGAATTATCTCCTCTCAGGTCGGCGGTGAGAAAGTGTGCTCGAATAAGTCAGCGAGATGTTGGCATCACTGGAGAGCCAGTGAACGCGCAGCCACTGTACAGTGCGTCACAACTGTCCAGGAGACTACGTCACTCGAACACTACATAGGCTACATTTACCTAACGTCTGTTTTCGAAGGTTTCCTGTTCCATCGCTTTCCTTAACAAATGCTGCATCAGAAATATGATCATTTGATGTTAAACCAGAAGGCGTGTCAGTTAGAATTGTCCACCCCTTTTCCCTGGTAAGTAAATATACTGTTATGAAATTAGATATTTACTTGTATTTCACAGACTTCAAATGATAGCGATTGAAAATACATATCTACATCTACATCTACCTCTACATATATACTCTGCAATTCACAAAATTGTGGGTGGCAAAGGGTGCTCAGCACCAAAGCTAATCTCTTTGTTTTGTATTCCAATCCCTAATGGTACGAGGGAAAAAAGAATTCATATAAGAATCATTGGGGCACCATATTTCTCTAATCTTATCTTACCTGTCATTCCGGCTCAAATAGGTTGGTGGAAGAAGTATTTCACTACACTCAAAAGTGAAAGTGGGAGTACGCATGTTTACCAATAAGTTTAAACGAAACGTGCGTCGTCTATCTTCCAGAGACTCCCAGCCTAGTCTACTAATCAGTTCTGGGACGCTTTCATAAGGACTGTAGCAAGTGGTCACGAATCGAGCGGCTCTTCTCTGTACTTTCTCTATACTTTCGATCAACCCCTTACGAAACGGATCCCAAATGGCACAACAATAGTCCAAATGTGGACGCACAAGAGATTTGTACGCTATCTCCTTTGTTTGTTCATTACAATTTTTCAAGATTCGACCTATGAATCGCAGCCTAGAATTAGCTCTACCTACCAACGAATTAATGTGTAAGTCCCATTTCATGTTCCTTTGTACTGTTACTCCCAAATATTTCATAGAATCGACCATATCAATAACTGAATTGTTTAACTCGTATTTCTGAACAATTGGATTATTTTTGTTAGTTATGCTCATTGTCTTGCACTTTTTACAATTTAGCGTAAGTTGCCACTCAGTGCACCATGCCAAAATAATATCCAGATCACGCTGAATTTCTAAGCAATCGACCAAATTCCTTACTTCCCTATAAATAACCGCATCATCAGCAAACAATCTAAAAAGGCTTTTCACTTTTCTCCGAGATCGTTTATAAAAATTAAGAAAATAAGTGGTCCTATTACACTTCCTTGAGGTACCCCCGATGTAACATCTAGACTAGAAGAACTTTCTCCTTCAACGACGACATACTGCGACCGACCAGTTAGAAAATCCTTTATCCATTCACAAAGCTGATCCGATATACCGTACGCTCGTAGCTTCGCAAAAAGGCGGTTGTGTGCCACAGAGTAAAAGGCTTTCTGAAAATCTAAAAAAATTGCATCTACTTGTGAACCTGCATCAATAACTTTCATTACGTCGTGTTTAAATAGGGCAAGCTGTGTTTCACATGATCTTTTCTTCCGAAATCCGTGTTGATTTGCTGTAAGCAAATTATTATCCTCTAGAAATTTCATAATGTTCTAGCATATAATATGCTCCATAACTCTACTACAAACAGATGTTATAGATATTGGACGACAGTTTCCAGGATCACTTTGATCACCTTTCTTGAAAATCGGAGTTACTTGCGCGATTTTCCAGTCTGAAGGTACTTTTCGCTCTTCTAATGATTTACTGAATATATCAGACAGAAATGGCCCGATTTCCGCCGCATATTCTGAAAATATTCTAACTGGAATTCCATCTGGGCCCGGTGCTTTCCCCCACTTCAGGAGCTTTAATTGCTGTACGATACCTGCAGTATCTGTCCGTTATGATTCCATCACCAACTCGACACGGCGTGGGAAAACGGGAACACTATCCTTATTTTCATCAGTAAATGAATTTTTGAATACAGTATTTAGTACGTTAGCTTTATCGCGGCTTTCATTAACCTCTGAACTTTCACGAATTAGTGCTGGAATATTGGTACAATTGACTTTTCGTACATACGAACAGAATTTCTTTGGGTTTTCTGTGAGACTCCTAGAGAGAGAGTTAGAATGAAAATCGTTGAAGGCCTCACGCATTACATTCTTAATACGTCCTCTTAACTCAGCTAAGGTTTCTAAATCGCTGCGACACCCCTTCCTTCTTGAGCGTGCGTGTATCCTCCTTTGTTTTTTGAGTAATCTTTTGACTTCGCATGTGTACCACGGTGGATCATCCTCCCCATTTATTATCCGCTTCGGTATATGTATATCCATACCTTCCCTGACTATTCGTATAAATCGATGCCACATCTCTTCAACTGTGTCCTTTTTTGACTTGAAGTTATGGTAATTATTCCTCAGGTAGGTTCTAAAAGACTCCTTAGAGGCCTTACTGAATTTGTATACAATCCGCCGTTTTCTCCTTTTCGCTTGGTCATTAGTCTGATAGTTGCAATTACCGCTTTGTGATCGCTTATTCCTGTGGTCGTTGAAATTTCGGTGAATAATTCTGGCCTATTGGTAACCAGCAGATCTAAAATATTTTCGCTACCGTTATGACACCGCGTAGGTTCATTAACTAGCTGCTCGAGATGATTATTTGAGAACAATTCGAGAATTACTTCAGAAGCTGCCTTATCCCTGCTATCTGTAATGTGAACATAATTACGCCAGTCAATATAAGGCAGATTGAAGTAGCCTCCTAGAATCATAGCATGATCCTGAAAACGGCTAGCTATACTGTTTACATTATTTCTTAACTCCTTGGCGATAGCTATGTCGCAATCGGGTGGACGGTAGAAGGCGCCTATGATGAGTTTGACCCAGCAACTTTGAGTTTAATCCATATGATTTCACAGATCGTATCGACTTCTATTTCATTACAAGGGAAAGATTTACTCACAGCTATAAATACCCCACCTCCATGAGAATGTAATCTGTCTTTATGAAAAACATTCATGCTATCTTTAAAAATTTCGGCGGAACTTATTTCCGGTTTTAGCCAACTTTCTGTACCGATAACGATATCCGCTTCTGTGCTACAAATAATGCTATCAAGTTCCGGTTGTTTGTTACAAACGCTTCTACAGTTAATTACGAGAACTTTTAACTGTCGAGATTCTTTTACGCTCCTCCTACATTCCGGTGTTACATCTGATTGGGTTGCCCGTAACTGTATTTCGTGTTTCGAGTCTTCCTCCCTCAGCCTAAAACACCACCCAGTGCATTCCACACGGCCCTGCCATCCGTGTAGCCGAATCACGTGTGTAGTGCACACCTGACCTATTAAGGGGAACCCTACATGACTCGACCCTATGGCGAAGATCGAGGAATCTGCAGCCAATACCATCACAGAAACGTCGTAGTCTCTGGTTCAGCCCCTCAATACGGCTCTGAACCAGAGGTCCACAATCAACTCTGTCTACAATGCTACAGATGGTTAGCTCTGCCGATATCTTGCGGCTACTGGCCACAGAGTTCACCCTTCCATCCAGCCGCCGGAAGGAAGAGAGGATAACCTCCGACCCAAGGCGACAAGCATCATTGGTGCCGATATGAGCCACAATCTGTAGTTGGCTACACCCCGTCCCTTTTATGGCATCCGGGATGGCCTGTTCCACATCTCGGATTAGGCCACCCGGAATACACACTGAATGGACATTGTATTTCTTCCCCGAGTAATCCGCCATTTCCCTAAGAGTTCTAATAACCGCCTAAAATTAGAGCTCCCAACTAACAAAATCCCCTTCTGTGATTGCTCAGACCTGGCACGCTGGGGGGCTTTCAACTCGCAGGATGACAATTGTGGGACTGTGTCAGCCTCCGACAATACATCATACCGGTTGGACAGTCGAAAAAGTTCAGCGTCTTGGCCTTTAAGCCTGCTCGACTGCCCCCGTGTGCGACTTCTAAGTTTAGAGGCCATACGCCAGTTACCAACAGGCGACCGTGGCACAGCATCCAACTCTTCAGCCTGGGTTGCAGGTACGACGGTCGATATTGGAGAATCTGTTATAGGCGTTGCTACATCAGCTTCCGCAGTATTACATCCGCTGCAACCTTTTACGTCAGCTTCCAGCTGTGTAACTTTCGCTAATCACAGCTGCAAGCTGTGCGCGGAGATCAGCCACCTCAGCTCGCGTCTGCACACAGCAATCACAGTCCCTAGCCATTCTGCTTTTGAAAAACGCGTAAAAGAAAAAAAGATCAGAAAATCGAAATAACCTGTACTTCGTACAAAATATAAACTCTCAGAGATTGCACTAACTAAATCGACACACCACTAAAGATCAAATATAAAACAAAAATACGCTACTGTCCTCAACGACTGCTTACGTCTGACTAACCTCTTCTTTTCACAAAAATAAACACTCACAGATTACACTAACTAAATCTACACACCACTAAAGTTCAAATACAAAACGAAAATACGCTACTGTCCTCAGCGAATGCTAAACACTGTTTACAAAATGTAAACACTCAGAGATTACACTAATCAAATCCCCACACGACTACAGATAAAATATAACAACAAAATAAGCTACTTCACTCGGCGACTATTCAAACGCTACTAACTAGTACTGTTTACAAAATGTAAACACTCAGAGATTACACTAATCAAATCCCCATACCACTACAGATAAAATATAACAACAAAATAAGCTACTTCACTCTGCGACTGTTCAAACGCTACTAAGTAGTACTGTTTGCAAAATGTAAACACTCAGAGATTACACTAATCAAATCCCCACAGCACTACAGATAAAATATACAGCATCTTACGCTGAGACTTCACTGTCGTCGTATATTTCTCATTGGCAGGAAACAAGATATACTGCAGCGATTGCCCTTTAGTAAACATCGCACAAGATCATCGACTTAACATTAAGGTCAAAGAACGTTCAAGAAGCATTTATCACATTGACATCCATCAGTGCACAGCATTTGTTGGATATACGCGGCTGATCTTTTGCTTACGGTTTCTATCCACGATTACACATATTATTACAAACATCTTTAGAAACTCATTTGGGAGGTATCAATTGTCATCCCCTTGCTCAGACAGGCTGAAAAGTAGATCACCTACCCTAAGTGATCGCAATGTAATGAAGCGAATAGCAACATTCATCTTTTCTCCCGTGGAGCGCGGCACAGATATCAGCTGTGGCGTTACGACAGTGGTAGATATCATTATTAACAATACGATTATCTACAGTCACCTGGAACATATCCTCTCAATTTGGCAAACCATTGAATGGAGTTTCAATAACCATCAACTCCTTACAAATTCTTTACAGTTACTTAACCGAATAAAACTGTTATAAAATAAAGCTAATTTTGTTAAAAATATAAGTTAGTCGCGGCAAACATATTGTTTAAGAACTATGCAAGAAGGATATACACCTGGAAACGTCCAGCAGATACAGGCAGATATCAGCTAGATTATTTCATGTTCAAACAGTGATTCAGGAATCAAGTTCTAGACTGTAAAGTGTACCCAGGAGCAGACATAGACTCCAACCACAAATTGGTAGTAATGAAGTGCAGGCTGAAATTCAAGCGAATAAGGAAGCGATTTAAGCAGGACAGACTGGAAGTGAATAAACTTAAACAATCTAACACGAGAGAAAAATTTGCAGAACTGGTAGACCTAGGTCTAAGAAGTAACTCTGAAAGGAGGACGAATGGAATTCATTGAAGAGAGTAATAATGAATACATTAAAGACAGAAATAATGAAAGCTTGTAAAGAAACATTAGGATTTAGGGAATAAAACTTCTGAAAACCCTCGATCACAGAAATTTTTTTGAAGCTGATGGATCAGAGGAGAAGGCACAGAAATTCTCAGGATGAAGCAGGAAGAGACGAATACAGAAAATTTAGGAATCAAATAAAAAGCAAAAGAAAAATGGCTATAAGAAAAGTGTAAAGAAGTAGAAAAGGAAATGTTCGTAGGTAAAGTAGATGTTTCATATAGGAAGATCAAACAGAATATTGGAAAAATGAAGAAAAGAGGTGTAAACATCAAAGCTGCGTATGGGAAACTTCTTTTATGCTCAGACAATACAGCTAGCGGATGGAAGGAATACATTGAGAAACTGTATGATGGGGACGACTTGAAAAATAGCGTAATGGAAAATCAAGGCGATATCGACATTGATGACTTAGGAGATCCTGTTTTCAGGACACAATTTGATAAAGCACTGACTGAATTGAAAGCAAATAAGGCAGTTGAAAGTGATGAGATCCCTGTAGAACTTCTTAAATCCTTGCGAGAAGAAGGGATCAAAACATTATTCAAACTGATATCAAAAATTTATAAAACAGGAGAAATTCCAACTGATTTTAATAAAAATATCATCTTTACACTTCCAAAGAAAGCACAAGCCGACAAATGCGAGAATTATCGCACCATTAGTCTAACATCACATGCTTAAAAATTACTGACCAGAATAATATACAGAAGGATGGAAAAGGTTGTAGAAGAGATAGTAGGTGAAGATCAGTTTGAGTTTAGGAAAACCGCCGTACAAGGGACGCGATTCTGGCTTTAATATTAATACTTGAAGGGTGGATCAAGAAAAACAAAGATACTTTTATGGCGTTTGTTGATTTAAAAAAGCTTTTGATATTGTTGTGTGCGACATGATGCTCAAAATTTTAACGAAGTCAGGTCTAAAATATGGGGATAGAAGAATATTTTGTAAATTATATAAGAATCAAGTGGCTATAATAAATTAGAGAATAATGAGAGACATGCATCGTTCAAAAAGAGAGTGAGACAAGGCTGTAGTCTATCCCCGTTAGTATTCAATTTGTATGTAGGGGAAGCAATAAAGGAAGTAAAAGAAAAATTTTCATGTGGTATAAGTGTTCAGGGAGAAAAACCAGTATGCTACGATTTGCTGATGACATTGTCTTGTTAGCAGAAAGGGCTGAGGATATTGATAAGTTGCTGAATGGCATGAACAAAATACTGAAGGAAGATTTTGGAATGAATATAAATCAAAGTAAGACAAAAGTGATTAAATGTAGCGGAAATGATACCAATACTAGAAGATTAAATATAAAAATAGCATCGGATGCAGTAGGAGAAGTAAGTGAATTCTGTTACTTGGGAAGCAAAATTACAACCTATGCCTGAAGCAGGAATGATGTTAAAAGCAGAATAACACTAGCAAAAAGAGCCTTTATGAAAAAGAGAAATCTTTTAGGTTCAAATATTGATCTAGGACTTATAAAGAACATTTTAAAACTTTATGTTTGGAGCACAGCGTTTAATGGTAGCGAATCATGGACTTTAGGAATACCAGAAAGAAGGGAAATTGAAGCATTTGAAATGTGGTGATACAGAAGAATGTCTGTCCACTTAATTTTCAGCAAAGTAAGAAATAAACGAGTTGTGTAAATGATGGGCGAGGAAAGAAATATGAGGAAGAGTCTTACAGAAAGAACAGTCAGGCTGTTAGGTCATTTTTGAGACACGCTGGATTGGTTAATTTGTTAGTGGAGGGAACAGTTGAAGGTAAGAACTGCAGAGGAAGGCAGAGATTAGAATATATGAAGCAGATAATTGAAGGGGTATGTAGAGATGAAAAGGTTAGGACATGATAGGAAGGGACGAAGGATTGCATGAAACCAGTTGAAATTGCTTTTCAGCCTAATCACTAACTCTGCTAATGTTGCCGCTAGAAAATCAAAACTTCAATCGCATGCGAATTAATACATTTCCTGTATGGCATGTCAATGTCATCATGCCTCGCGACAGAACCTTGGGCAAAAATCTTCGCGAGTTCTTACATCTTCATTTCTTATTATCTGTGATGAAGATCAATATTTTAACGGCTGACACAGATTACATGCGGCTAAAATAATGACCCCAGGGATAATGAAGAATGCTAAAAAAAATGCCACGTTATCCCACGTAATATTAGTTTTAATTGTGGTATAAGCAGCATAGCTAGCGATCAATTTGGAACTTCTTTCATTAAAACCAAAACCTTTTTTGTTATCCGTGATTCAGATCGATATTACAACGTTTGAATGGCTAATGCAGTTACATACGGATGATGTATGTCATCAGTGAAAGCAAAGGAAATAAAAAAGAAAATCTTAACAACTTACGTCATGTAAGGTAATATTAGATTTAACTAGCCATAAAGCCCTTCAAAAATGACGGGTTTAACGGACTGTTCTGGCAATTGATTTCTTTTTGGTTGTTTACCTAAATAGAATTTTTATTAAATAAAGCTCAATATGCTGTAATTTCTCGTCCCTTATGATGTAGCAAAAAGTTTCAGTTGTCAATTTGGTCCAGGTTGCGTTTCAGCCTAACTACAATCTTCGCCAACATAGCCGGTAGAAAATCAAAGCTTCATTCACACGCGAATTTATACATTCCTTGAATCGCATGTCAATGTCATGATGCATCTATACCAATCATGCATCATGCGATACAAACTTGATCCAAAATCTTCACAGTTTCATACAACTTTCTTATTGTCTATGATGAAGATGGAAGGTTTAATGCCTGGCACAGCTTACATTCGGCTGAAATAATGACCCCAGTGAAAACGAAGGATGCTAAAAATAAATCTTAACTTCTTACGTCATGTAATATTAGTTTCAATTGTGGTTTAGGTTGCATAGATCGCGAACAATTTGGAACTTCTTTCATTCAAACCAAGAAATCATGTCACTAAAAAAAAAAAGCAACTAATAATCAATATGACAATTTAAACAAAATTCATACCTTTCTTTCAGTATTGTAGCAATTCATTTCTTAGCAATTGTTGAAATAAATT